>JAXIVD010002549.1:0-55000 GCA_036785275.1 Cancer borealis
AATATAAAAACAGTTGTTAGGAGTTAAGAAAAAGTAATAAAATCAGTTATGTATTCAGTGCCATCCACTTCCTAAAAATAATACTCACATTACTAGATTGTTAAAGTTTAATACAACAGTAATGAACATTCGGTAAGTTAAAAGTAAGTTAAAATTAAATAAAAAGTAATTATGTAATAAATACAAAATAATTCATTCCGTTATGTATTCAGTACCATCCACTTACTATATATATAAAAAAAAAAAGAATACTCACATTACTAAGTTGTCGACCGGTTTGTCTGTCTCAATCCACTTCCAAGTTCCACCCACGTTCTTGGCGCCCACCCACATGTAAGCGTACTGGCCAACATTACCAGAGGGCGCCCACGAGCTGTCCGAGCCAGTCCTGTGGAAGATACATGCAGAGGGTTAGTGACAATACACACACACACACACACACACACACACACACACACACACACACACACACACACACACACACACACACACACACACACACACACGCACCACACACACACACACAACACACACACACACACACACACACACGCACACACACACACCCATAGGAGCAAAAACTCGTATCTGAAGACAATTTGGTGGACATTTCAATCTAGTGAAACGAAATTAAAGGATTGTCTGCCTTTGTCTTCCACTTCTTCTTCCTCTTCTTCTTCCTCTTCTTCCTACAACCCAATGTTTCAAAAGGAATATTAAAGCCCAATTCTAAATCTAAATAAATTGAGAGACTTGTAGAAAGTTACGTCATTACACTTGAGATAAAAATAAACATGCTGTATCACATTTTTGAGAGAGAGAGAGAGAAGAGAGAGAGAGAGAGAGAGAGAGAGAGAGAGAGAGAGAGAGAGAGAGAGAGAGAGAGAGAGAGAGAGAGAGAGATTGTTTGTGTGCCGGAGTCCCTTTCTACGGCCGGCCACACCCAGTCATTCTGTACTCGAAGACAGCGATGCGGAAACAGGGCTCTGAAAGGCGATGGAGCCGGCCGTTCCCATAATGCATCACACACAAACACAACACAAACACAAACACAACAAATATCACACCAGAAACACGTCAACTAACACACCACATAACAAAAAAAAGAACTCAAGGTGTATTAGGTAAACATTTCCAGCCATCTGACTTACTCTGAGCGCTGTTGAGTCGATGTTTGCCAAGTCTCCGCCGCGCGCTTGGCAGTAGATCCTCGCATCGTTAAAGGTTCTGTCCCTGCCGTAGGAGTGGACTCTATAACACTGGTTGGTGTCTCCGCGTGCCCGCCAGCCTTCAGGACACCGCGCCACCATCAAGCCCAAAGCTGTGGATGTCATTACCTTCCGTCAGTCATTGTGAAAGGGAGATTAACCGTCACCTCTGATATTTTCATGATGGAAGAATAGACAGTTAAGCCAAAAAACATTCACAGTTGTAAATAGAGAATGTAAATAAAACAATATAAAATCACTGGACAAAACGAGCTTAACTCAACCTTTGAATATTACCATTAGATCAAAACAAATGTATACTTCCTCTAAACAAATTAACTAAACCTTACCACATACTAACTGCCCTTCATCAATCTATCAATACAAACACGCATTTACACATTTACAAGAACCTAGAACACCACAAACACCACAACACCACAAATAACACCAAACAAACACTCCATACACACATCTCCCTCTCCCCAGTGCTCCTTGATCCTGCCTTCCACCCTCAGCATCCGTAACAGGAAGCTTCACTAACTTGCCTAAGTACTTTTAATCCTTGGGGGTGACGTGTACTCACCACCAGGAGTTAGTAATAGGAGTAGGAAGATAGGAGTCCCATGATAGTGATGTGCTATTCCTCACTAAGCACCACTCTCTCCCTCTCTCTCGTCCCTCTCTCTCTCTCTCTCTCTATCTTTCTGTTTTTCTCTCGGTGGTTCTGTCCTGATTACGTCCGCCTTCTTGTCCTCTTCAATACTGACTGATTTCGAGGATCTGTGATTACTCTCCAGTATATGATATTCCCTCCTCTTTCTCCTTTTTTTCCCTCCCTTCCCCTCCTCCTCCTCCTCCTCCCGAAAGGTATTGGATAAGCTTCCCCTTCATTCTCTCTATGTTATCAGTTGTATATAAGAATGATTTTTTAATTATAATCACTCTCTCTCTCTCTCTCTCTCTCTCTCTCTCTCTCTCTCTCATCTCTCTCTCTCTCTCTCTCTCTCTCTCTCTCTCTCTCTCTCTCTCTCTCTCTCTCTCTCTCTCTCTCTCTCTCTCTCTCTCTCTCTCATAAAATTGTTCTAAGTACAACTTCGTTTTCTCTTCTTTTTTTTTACATTATCATTAATCATTATCCTAAGTAGCTACACTTTCTATTTCCGATTACTTTGTTTTATAATACTCATAGTTAAAACTCATTTCCAACTTTCAAAACCACAAACAAGATATTCCATTCAGCCATTAATCCCTTAAATACACTATTCCGTCCCTTTCTATGCCTTTCCCCATTGTAGTGAATGATTTAATGGTAATAGAGAAAGAGCATTATGGCGAATCATATAATTACCGTTCCTTATTAAGTCTCTGTTTAATTGTCAATATGTGTGAGTTACGGGGAGGAAGAGAAGGGGTAAGGGAAGGGGTAAGGGAAGGGGGTAAGGGAAGGGGTCATTATTTCCTACTTCGATATGCGTCAAATGAGGTTTCTCGTAGTGGGAGTGTGGCGATATGATTGTTTCAACACCTTATCTTCCCACCGCCCTCCACTTACTCTTTTCTGTATAACACGCACTTCAACTACTCTTTACAATCGCTATTAGGAAGTGATAAGGCGGCGGTGTGTGTGTGTGTGTGTGTGTGTGTGTGTGTGTGTGTGTGTGTGTGTGTGTGTGTGTGTGTGTGTGTGTGGTGATTGAATTAGTTATAAGCAACACAAAGTAATTAACATATGGACAATCTAACAAAATTACATCCCGCTAGATAGATTTGTAATATATGAATATGTGTAAAGAAATATTAATTACTAATACTAATACTAAACCAAGACTACCTACCACATTCTCATTTAAATGAAAACTATTATACGTGACTCATAACAAGACAACACCAGCCAACGATGTCAAAAAGGTGTTGATAATATAATGGGATACACCTTTAGCTGTCCCCGCCTCTAGTAACACCAGTCTCCTCCCACCTCACGAACAGACGATGACAATTGTATCTCCCTCTTCCACCCAGGCATTGTGGGGTCCTATTATTTTAAAGAGGCGTCAACACTGCCATGAATGCAAAGCGAATGAATGCGAATGAATGAATGAATGAATGCAAAGGAAGAGAGAAAATAATGCATGTTGATACCAATAGATTTTTTAAGCGCGGGATGGAGGCGTGAATGTGTGGGTGTGTGTGTTTATGTTTTTTCGTCTGTTTAGGTTAGAGAAGTTTAAGTTGTAGGAGAAGGAATGAAATAATGGAATATAACACACTGCTTCCGTCGAGGTGAAAGGTGGGACGTGGAGCTCGCTAACTTTTGTATCAGTAGACGTGCATTAGTAAGCTGGGTAGCATAGGGAATGAGAGGACGTAGAAAGTCTTTGTAACGAGGCTGAGAGTATAGTTGAAGCATATGCACGTATAGCTATTTCAGGAAACCAATTTATTTTACAATCTCCCCTACATCCATATTAGCGTTGAGTCGTCTAAATTGGTGACGTCAGCCATTTTTGCATTGAATTGCTTTTGTATAATTGATTACTATCCTATATTGTAAAAAAAATAATCAAAATAAAGTCATCACTAACACCACGTATCTGAGCAATGGGAGATAAAAAAAAATATAGGATATGAAAAAAATTTACTACGTACCCAAATCTATAAGAATTGAATATAGAATGAATAGCAAGTGAGGAAAAATTTTACTTTCACATTGTATCAGATCATTGTGGTGACAGGATGCCGCCCCCGTGCCAATTGTGTCACCTGCTGCTGGTCACCATTATCACCACTATCATCATTATCAACCACCACCACCACTACCACCATCACCACCACCACCACTATCATCAATGTTATATGCACAAAAAATATAACTCAGATCCAAGAAAAAAAATTAGATATGCACATCAGACAAAAAAATATATAAGTAGCTTCTATTATCTGAAATTCATGAGTAGAAGATAAAAAAAATTGCAAACCTCAAATCATTGTTCTATGTAATCTAATTTCAGCGATCTATAATAAAAGAAGTATTTCTATAGTTTATTTCCGTCTGCAAAATGTTACGATCGGGATATCGGCGAAGCGAATTTCCTCTTTAAGTCTGGGAAGCTGTAATGAACTATTAGTAATGCAATAACCATTCAGAAAGCGATGCCAAGTTGAAGCAGGGACGTTAATGATGCTACGGATGAGGAGAAAAATGTGTTACACTTGTCTACCAACCCGTAGATCACACACACACACACACACACACACACTCTCTCTCTCTCTCTCTCTCTCTCTCGACTCCAAGTAGAATAAAAGTTAATAAATAGTAGTATATTCTAATGAAAATAAGAATCATAGGCCTGAACAGAGTAGGAAGGTTGATGGCAGGTCAGGGAAGATAACAATTAATGTATACGTCACGTATACGTGCATATATCAGAAAATAAGGAAATTTCACCTCCATTGATTGAGGTCTATTAAGTATTTTGCAAGTATAAGTTTTGATTCGTAACACTCAGGGTTTTGTTAAATTTCAGTCATTACTAAAACCAAATGAGCCAAATCATTTCATTTTACTAATAAAATGACCACATACAACTTCAATGAGTGAGGTTTGAGTGAAGATGGTCGGCAGAACAATTTTGTTCTATATCACAAACCGTTGGCACCAGCAGGCTTTATAGAGACAGGATGAACTTGCCTCTTGCTTGTTATTCGGCGTAAGTTTTTAGATTTTGTATGCAGTCTCCAAGGTATCTAAATAGTACCGGGTGCCTAAGATATATACACTACTGGAGAAACAAAAGTAATAAAGGTATATCATATAATTTATCATAGAACAACACTATACACAGGACAAAAAAATTATACATAATGTCCAGCATCCCTCACTCAGAATACCAGGAAGGAGTTATGCTTCAACACACATTTCCAATATCACAAAAAGCCTCAGCTAAAAATTGCACATTGCCAACAAAACTATGCAAGAATTAGTATATACTTTTGTTCATTTATTTATTTCTTCCGAGAGATAACAATCCTCAAAATTATTGCATCAGTGTGTTATGTTAATTCATTTAAAATAAGAACAAAGATTGCATGGTAATTTGATTCAATATTCTTAACTATAATTATATTTACTGAGATTTAAGTTGCATATTAATTAACTTAACTAGATTCTTCTTTTAAAAGCGCTTCACATTTGGCAATACAATACCTACGTACATTGTAGCTTCACCTGATGACGGGAAATTAATTATTAAAAACTAATCAAATGGGGACTGCCTTGTGCATCAAAATTTAATTAATTGTCTTACCAGAATACTGCGCACACACACACACACACACACACACACACACACACACACACACACACTAACACACATACTAAATACTAACTATATACTACAATTAGGTAAACACACACACACACACACACACACAGTAGAGGCTCAGTTTTCAGGTTGAGTCCATGAGCAACACTAAGCCACGTGCCCTAAGGCGGCTCTACACTGAGTATTGACAGGCTTGTGAAGTATTAAGAAGCAAAGGGAAGCAAGGGAAGGTTAGAGGATATATCTATACATGAATTCTGGTTTCTATTCTCTGAGTGTTCTTTGGGAAGAAATAATAATGATGGTGAAGCTGATTTCCTTGTCTCTGTGTCCATATAATTTGTTGTACACTGAAGATGAATACAGAAAGAGAGATGAAAAAATGATTATAATGATAGATGTCAAGTTACTGATTATTAACGTTATAGCAATGTAGGACAAGTCATGCCATTCTTGTTGAGATTATTAACTAACACAGGACACAAGACTAAAAAATTCTGAGTAAACCATCCAAGTTTATTATGCAAATGAAGACCTTATGAGATCCCTAATATTTAAGTAGACAAGAGGTGGGTGGAATTAATTCAAATTTCCAATTACTGTACTTTGAGATTGAGTTAAATTTAGCTTGATAAGAATTGAATGTAAAATGGGATCACCAGTAAACAACAATACTATTTTACATATACGTATTTTTATATAGGTATGTATGTACTATTAAATTATTAAGCATCTACTTTCTGATGTACTATGACAATTTGCAATGAAGAGATGATGTGATTATGAATAACTGAGCAACTACTGTAATTACAACCTCAGACTCAAGTGATTAAATGACCTCAGAACATTCAATGACCTCAGAACATTCAATGACCTCAGAACACACATAGTTGGCAACACGCCACATACATAACTATGGATCTGTACATGCAAACAAAACAAAACTGAAGGAAAAAAAATTTGAAAGTTACAAAATTGCGTAATAAATGTATCTTAAACTTATTAGTAGTTTGACTAAACCTTAAATAAATTATAAATACTGTAACTGAGATTAAAAAGAACCATTTAGTAGTTCATATACATAACTTAATGAACAAAATGTAATATAGTCTAACAAAAAGAAGAAATGTTAAGATGTCAAAAGCTTCTAATGAACTATTGAGAAGCAAATGTCAAGTACAAAATAACATGTAGGTTTATATTAGTTTGATATAATAAGCCTTTCAGTGGTGTAGGCCGCGCGGTGTGCTAATGCATCTTGTACACACTAATACTTGGAAACTCGCACCAAACACATACCTAAAATGTTCCTATACAAAGGGTCCAAAAATAACTTACTGGGGCCTTAAAATTACTTCTTTTTTTCCTCATACTGGCACCAAACATCAAGTCACTTCTGCTTGTCACTAAGGTAATCTAAACTTGTATATAAATTTCAATGTATAATTCACAAGTCACAAGTCACTAATTTATTTTTTGCATTTTTTCCTCTACTCTTCCTACACATTATATACACACTGAGTCACCTACTCATTCACTCTATGGTCTAAAAAAGTCTACCACCAGCACATTCTCCAAGTGAGTGACAGCCAATTGTTTGCTGTACTATCTTGTACAGCCTAATGACCTCTCCTTAACATGCGTGTCAACTAATTTGTATAGCAATTATATCGAGTTTTAGTTATATTAATCGTCCTTACATGCTTGTGAACTAATTTGTATGGCTATTATATCTCTTTTAGCAACAAAAAGTGTGACATTATCTATATTCACCATTAGTTAGAAGCTATTTAAAGAAATATAAAAAGGGTTGCAATATCATACAAAATCTGGAAAAATAATGTTAATGTATTTCTGTGCATATAAAAACTTCCGCATCTGAAGGGAGAAGGAAGGAAGTTGTTATTGGTGTGTTTTCTAGAGGTTACAGGTTGACTATTAATAATCCAGCCATCAATATTCCGGCATGAATTTCAGAGCTCATTTTCAAATATCCACTGTATTCTGGAGGCACTGTTTATGTTTATGTATTGATGGCGCTGTACCCGGAATGAGGTGTTTGTTCATGCCGGATTATTGATAGTCAACCTGTATCACGTGCTTGTAAGACACGACAGATCACCTTCAGGAACTGGTAATTTTCAGTGACATGTAAATTTTATAACTATTGCACTGCTATGGTTGAGTTTAAAAAGTAATATCTATCTACTGGCCTTGCAAATGGTAAAAATTGATAGTTTTATGATCAGAAAAAGATAACTTGAGGCACTTTTTTAACTAATCTACTGTATTGAAAGTCTATTTAAAACACTACTCCATCTAGTTAACTTTCTAATAAATACATACTGTGGTGGTGAAAATGTATATGTTTTAATAGTGTGACTGGTAGGCATGCAGGATCAAGGTCTTGGACTGTACAAGTTACTCAGTGTGGTAATATTAATTGGTCAGTGGGACAATTAGGAATACCATTAAATATAATTAATTCACAACTAACTATACCTTGTGATGAACGCGTGGAGGTCATTACAAAACGTGACTCCCGTAGAGTAATATAATAATGATCTTATGTTATGTTGGTTAGAAATAAGACCAATTGACTCTTCACTTCAGGATACAAAACTCTTCTTCACTTAGATCAATAACCTCAATAACTTTGGGAACCTCTAAGCACTTCACAAGCTGAGTACGCAACACACAAGCATTTGTATAGTAAATAAGGAGCCTAAATTTGGCATCTAGTATCACCTGAAGTGTCATCGGACTTATAAATTATATTACATTCTTGTGACGTCAAATTATACACATTAGTCATTTAGTTCTGTTTCTTGCTATTGATTTCTCGTAATGTTAATAAACTTATGCAAGATTGGAATGGATAACGAGTCATCACAGATTCCCTTTGTTTTCTTTTTTTATACATAAGACCAATGTGATCTAGTCTCACAAGACACACTATTCTAATGTTTTTTAAGGTCGGGTTTAGTGTGTGAAATATGATGCAGAAGTGGCGGTAAAAATATATCAGACGTCACGAATATCAACTTATCAATGAGTGAGTCTTGAGTGGTTTTCCTCCTCCTCCTCCTCCTCCTGCTTCGCCTCCTCTTCTTCCTCCTCCTCCTACTCGCAAGAAAGGAATTGGTAGTGAGTGAAGCCGTCCACTTTACATCAACACTTTCCCTTCAGTCTATACGAATGAACAACATCAATTACTCTACACACACCTCGGCACCTCCAACACTATCTTAGTTCTGGGTTGAAGTGCACTTGGCTTCGAAGCTCAAATTGTTGTTACCAATTAGTTCAACAAGACAACTATTATTATTAGAACACTTTAGGTTTCTCTTGCTTATAAAATGAACCAACACTATTTAAACATCTGCTACAACTCAACACAACTTAACTCAACATGCATCCAGGTATGACCTTTCAATAAGGGATTGTTTATACTTGTTCAGGGTCTTAAAAATAGTCTAGTGTTTATGATTATACATATCCAATATACACTGATGAATAATACTTGTCATTTCACATATTGCAAATATAAATATTTATACTTAATATGTAAATATGTCAAGGGTGATTTTCTTCATATGAAAATATAAAACATGGCTAGTATAGATTTTTGGAAAATAGTATTATTTACTTATGTAAAGTAGAATACTGAGCCTTAAATAAGTTAAGTTAGGAAACAAAGAGAAAGCAAAAGACAATATCAAAAGTATCTAATTACAGAGAAGAATAAGTATACGGCTGAAAAATTCCAAGAAGTGACCAAATTAAATGAGAATAAATAAAGCATGAGAGTGGCAAGATAAATAGTTCTACGAAGCAATACCCAAAAATGTACAGAACTTGAATTTGATCCACGAAGCAAATGTATTAAAGACCTACCCCACACCTACCACTCGGAGGGACAAGATGATATCCTTAGTGAACCAAGGATGACCAATGGCTTCAAGGTATAACTATAAAAAGCAACAGTCTTGGCAACGGATGTCACCAAGTGCACAGCGGCCAATCAGCTTGCAACAGTTGGAAGTTAATTTTGACGGTTTTGTTCTTTTTGTTTTTTGTCGGCAAGGAATTCCTCCTTTTTTCGGCAAACTGTCAATGGCAAGTTTTAGTACTGTATAAAGTTTTGAAGGTGCTAAGAGAGAGGAGCATTTGGCACAAACGTCCAGAACAAGTGGCAGAACAAGTGGCTTCTGTGCTGCAACAACACTTGACAACACACTTGACAACACATCACTTGCTCATTAATCCTCGGAGTATAATACATGACTGTCATTTCTCATCCTTCTAATTCACCTCAACTCGCCATGTGACTTTTTTCCCATTTCCCAAGATGAAAGTATGGATGAAAGGGTGTAGTTTTGGCACTATTGAGGCGGTCCAGGCAAAATTTCAGGACTTCTTCTATACAATGACACTTGAGGCCTTCTATGTATGCATGGAATCATTATCAACACTGGAATTACTGTATATATGCCCAGAGGAACCACTTACCAATGGTGGAAACTAGATTTAATACGTCATTTTTATATCATGGTCAGATTCTGTTAACTTTTGGGTAGCCCCTCGTATATAATTCAGTATATAATTCATGAGTTTTAAAAGATATCTTTACAATACATACTTATATATAAAACTTCAGCAATGAACAATGCAGTTAGTCTGTATTCAAATATACATATAAATAAACTACATGAAGCATTTTGTCAACAAGTTTACCTGACACATGAAGCACCCCTGTTCCCTCCCCTTCCACTGTCCCCTGCCACTCCGTCCCCTGCTGGCTAGGGGCTCCAGGGGCACCACCAAGGGCACCACAAACCTCCAACCACCACCAAGTAATCCTAACCCCTTAGAAGGTAGATGGTTTTCCAAGCACCATTTCAGATTACTATAAACAAAATCTTTTTGAGAAATCCCTTATAGTCTTCAGTGGCTTTATTCTCTATGTATGAACTGTAATGTTAAGTAGTTATTCTAGCAAAGTGCTTCTATGCACAGAACCTTCCAACAGACTCTAAGAACCTTATGTGGTGATATATCAGATAGACATAGATTATTTTCTTTAGATTTCCGATCACTTAGTCAAGATAAAAATGAACTTAATCTGGTCTGCAGTTTGACTCAAGGCTCGGCACCTCTACCCAGCCTCTACACTGCTCCCTCAAGGTGCCTCAGCCTGTGTGTGCGAACGAGGCGCGTCTCAAACAAACTCGTCTCAAACACATTTTGTGCATGAATTCTGAACCAACAAACTTTTCTACTTATACAATAGAGAAATGGTTATATGTCAAAACTCAGATTGATAAGGCAGTCACAGGCAGTAAGGAACACTTTCCATGACAGCTTAACGACCACTTATGTCTTGCTCATGAAATACAAACAATAGTTTCTCACCAACGATCATTAACAGGAATCTACAAAACTGGCCGGAAATAGTCCAGTCTTGCCGGTGCGTTGCAGAGTTCCTTTATACCAACCATCATCTCGCTTCTTGTGAACGTATATAATGTCTCCGAGTTGTAGTTCTAATTCATATTCGCTGTTGGGCGGGTAGGGAACTATACACCGGAACCTGGAACAGTCAACAACACACATAGTTTTACACACACATCATATTGGTATTTTAGTTTATTTGAGTTTCTTATGATATCAAAATCACTTGTAACAGATTAAAAGTGCATTTTATAAGGTGTTGAAAATGACGAGTTTTTTAATTAACTCAGAACCAATTACCTTTTTCCCAAACTTTCACAAAAGTCTTACACACTTTTTTGCAGAACCAATTAATCATGAAACTTTGTGAATCATTCTTAGATAGACAAGAAAATTCAATGCAAGAGAAGAGAGATACTTTCAATGCTATCTTTTCCCTACCCTTCCCTTCCCTTCCTTCCCCTACCCTTGCTCTTCCCTCCCTGTCTCACCTCTCCCTGACAAGAGGCGCTGGCTGCTTCTTGCGTCTGGGTGTGTCTGTGGCGGAGTCTGTGTTGCCTTGTGTGTGTGTGCTGGGGGGCGGGGAGGAGGACACAGGTGATGACGACACTCCTACACCTGTTGTATCTGGGTTACTGCCACTCCTGTTGGGTAATTGTAGTCATAGATATTATTCATCAAAAAGGAAGGTCATGACAGGATTTAAGTTATGAATTCCTATGATGTGAAGAAAGGAATAGGGATGGAAGGAGATAATAGGTACTAATATGATTCTGTCACTTGAATTAATGGTTCCTTCCCACTTTGCAAAATAATGAATCCACTTTTGAGGTTGGTGTCTTAGGTAAAATGTAAAAAATAATTTTATAAAAAAAAAAGTTGCGTCTTGACAAGCAACATGTAATAGAAATGTATAAAAATAAATAAATAACCCAGTAAGACCACACACAATTTTCTCTCATGTGGAAAATATTTGTTTGAATGCATCTCATGTCTATGTTTCCTTAGTGTATATTCATATCTTCATTATAACACATGAATCTGCACACATAGATACACACACATTCATGCATAAACCCTAACTAAGTCCTGCCTCTCCTATGACAGGACTCTACTATACCTTAAGTAATGCATAACTTGTGTTGAAATAATAGCCTTTAGAACCTTTCCTAAACTCTCACTATCACTACGACTGTCACACTAGATACACACTAGACACACTCAACACACTACAAACACACTCTCCTAAGTATGAGTGATGCATGTGTGTGTGTGTGTGTGTGTACATTCTATCACTTAATTCTAACTTACCATAATAATATCTAACTAGAACAATATCAAAGAGCATTTAATTAATACCAAAATTAAACATTCTAGAACAAAGGATTGTTTTTCGTTCAGTACATAGGTAAATAAATGCTTAGAAGGAACATAAGTTTGTTCACATGTAAAGAATGAAAAGTACAAATCTTTCAGACAAAATAAAATTTTAAAAATTGGGATTATTTAAACATTTTACGCCAAAAATTTCTACAGTTGTCTTCCCTTTATGTGTAAACAACAATAGAGCCATGCGTTATCAGCCAAAAAAAGCACATAACACACACCACAAACACAAAGACAAACACATGAATGCACACGAACACACGGACAAATAATGAACACAATGCATAGAGTAAGACACAGCTGGACGACAACCAAGGAGGGAGGGAGGGAGGGAGGGAAGGACAGCATTCCATTCCACACACATCACAGTTAGATAGCATAGAGGCAGCAGAGGTGAGGTGAGGTGAGGTGAGGTAAGGTGAGGTTGCAGCTATACTGGCAACCTCTCGGACAATCACTCACCTTCCCCGTAACATGAGGTTGGACAAGAAGACATTAGGCCTGTCTCGGGACCTAACACGGCAGGATCCCCCAGCAGCACGAAGGCGAGAGTTTGGACCAAAGCCTAAGCCTGTCACCAACACACCTCCAGCACCCCCACCTACCAGCGTGCCCGGACATGACCCTGACCTGGCCCCACGGAGACCAATGCCCGGGATGAGGCAAGCAAAGCAAGAGTTATCGGGAGAGTGTGGAGAGTTGGATTTCAAGGTCAAAGCATCACTACACTGCTCTGTTGGCTTCATGATTTAAGACTCAGTGGTTCACAAACTTAATCATTTTGTTAGCCAATTTAACATGCCATATTAGGCGTGCTACCATTATCCCTTTCACATAATGTTGTCAATATTGATGTATATGGCTACATTGAAACACTAGATATATTTTCTTTGTGTCACTCCTCCATAACCCCCAAAAACGGTTATATTACTCCCAGAGGATAAATTACTCTCAGTTTGGGAACCACTGACCTAAGGGAACAGTGAAGGGGAGTTATGATATGAAAGATCAATTAAAATACTTAAGATGAATAGTACTGATACACTCTGGAAGATATAGACAATACTCGGGTTGAAAGGTGTAAGAGTTCGTTAATTTAGGTGTACAATAATAAATTTACATCTCTACTGTTACTTAAGAGCATCGAGGAGGAGGAGTTAAAACCAACAAAGAAGGCGTGAACCCGTCAGCCCAGCACCGAGAACCAGATGTTGTCTCGGGAGTAAACTTAACAAATCTAAAGTAACAGGAAGGAGAAAGGAGCAGGAAGAAATTAAACCAATCAGAAGAATCAATAGCAATAATAATAATAATAATAATAATAATAATAATAATCTATCTGTCTATATACAAGGCCAAGCCAAGCTAAGCCAGGATTCATAGATTTTTTTTATTTATTTATTTATTTTTATTTTTTTACTCACCTAACTCTCTGCGTCTAAATTTTTGTAGGAAAGTAAAAAGAGGAGAGGCTTCTCAGACCCCTTCATTCCGTCTCTTTTCTTACCTCTTATGAACCACAGGGATTACCAAGGTTGAATTCTTATAGCCCCAACCACAGATAATAATAATAATGATAATAATAACAATAATAATAATAATAAAGTATGTGGAATGAATACTTAATGATGATTGAGAAGTGTTAGCTGTCAATTACTAATACATTTTGCAATAAACTTGAAATATACTTCATAACTTTTCTTCACAGCCTAATTTAGTTAAAACTCCAAATGCCTTGTATCCATAATATTCACAACACTGTTTTTATTATAATCATTACTTATAACACTAAAAATAAACAAATAAATAAATAAAAACAGGAAATAAAACATAATAATAGAAGCACCATAATGCCGTCACATCAGCGGCTGTCACTATGTTTGCAGCTGTAGTAACACAGTGACCAGGCTGGGCTCACTGCAACCCTTCTAGGCATCCAATGGAGATGATCAATAATGCAACTACTGACAAGCCAAAGCCATACACAGCTGGTGAACCTTAGCACAACTATGCTTTCTCATCCCTTTAATAAGCTGCCAGACCTTATTCCCAGTACCACTCACTCTCTCTCTTCTTTTAATAGGGTGTGTGTGTGTGTGTGTGTGTGTGTGTGTGTGTGTGTGTGTGTGTGTGTGTGTGTGTGTGTGTGTGTGTGTGTGTGTGTGTGTGTGTGTGTGTGTGTGTGTGTGCACCATGCTGGAACCCTCAGTTTGTCCCACCCAACATTGTGGCACTACGTACACACATATACACAACGTACACACACACATACACACACACATCCACACTCCAGCCCAGTGCTCATCGTGTAGACTAATTCAAAATACAGTGGGATCCCTAATCATGAGAAATTATTCTGACGTAACTTTTCATTTTGCATTAAAATTATATAAAATTAAAGTGAGATAATGCATTTATTATCTTCAAAATAATTCCAGTAAATATTAAAAAACATATTACTACCTATAAACATGAGCTGCCTTGTGTAGGTTAACTGGCCTCCTGATGCCTCATTATGTTCTTATGTGTTCTAATGTTATGACACAAAGAACATTATATTACTTTTTCATTTTTTCTTGATTTCTTTTTCGTTTTCTTTACCTTCTTTCGTTCTCTTTACTTACACAAACAAGTGGTCCGGGATGCTATACCTAGTACACACACTTGAAGCCATCCACACAAACGTTGCCTCAAGGACATGATGACGATTAAGTTATCGTAATGCCATGTAAACTCCCTAATGAAGGCTAACACTATAATTACATGCTTCATTAAGGAGTTCTGTAATTGTTTAATGTACTAATTGTTACTTGAGGATATCAGTTAAGGATAAAATTTTCTGCAATAAGAGTATACACCTGAAAGAAACTTGAGGAAGAAGGAAGGAAGGGAGATTAAAAATATATAAATATCAACACATAACACTAATAGGAGATGTAAGGGAGGAAGGAAGGGAGGGTAAAAAAACATATAAATATCAACACATAACACTAATAGGAGAGAAAAACTGAACACAAAATCAAGGAATGGAAAGGGAGGGAAACGAAGCTTAAACATGAAACACTATTCACATATTATACACCAGAACGGGAAACGAGAAAGGGGAAGAGAGAGGAAAGTGACTGATTTTATGGGGTCTTCCCTGCTATACCCTACCAACACATCCTGCCACACCCTGCTAACACCCTGCTAACACCCTAACACACCCTGCCATCCCACCTTGTATGGACGTGCTGCAGTACGTTTGAAGGGACAGTGGAATCCTCAAACACAGGGTTGTCCATGGAGTAGGAAGGAGGTGGAGACTTGCTCTTCTTCTTGCTGCTGCTTGCTAACTTACGCATCAGACTCATACCACTTCCACCACTGCCGCCGCGCTCCTTTGTGCTTTTCTGAGTGAGTGAGAGAGTGATGGGATGAGGAAGTGTATGCACAGGTTGACTCAATAATTCAGCATTAATAAACAGCTAATTCTGGGTACAGCTCCATTAATAATAAACATAAACTAAATTATTGGCATGATAAAGTCTCTCAAAGCACCTTCAAAATAGTTAATTGTGCTGATGTTCAATACTAATGTTGAGTTTTATTTATAAGGTCAAGTCCTGTACGTACCCTTTCCACCTTAACTGGGGTTGTGCCGCTGGTTGTAACTGAACTGTTATCACCTAAAGCAATGTTTGGAGGCGGTGACACAGTGTTGCTGATCCCACTCACAGACCTGAAAAGATGACTAACTGATGCATCAACAATATAAACAAAAAAAAGATTGAACGTTTAGATAATGTTAAGAAATTGAAAAATGAAATATAAAATACAAATATAGCATCACCACTGCCCCTTATAACACCTAACACACCAATATACTGGATAACACAACACAACACACCTCTGGTTGACGCCAAAGCCTTGAGGCGCCTGTGGTGAGGTGTGCCAGGAGGCGGAGGTGAGGCCAGTTGTGCGGTGACCTGATGATGTCTCGGTGCCGGAGCTGACAGACCTTGGAGGCAGCTCTGGGGGAAGGCATGGTGGACTGCCCCCCATCAAACCACCTACAGAATCATGGGCACACTTGGAATTATAGCTTAGAATATTAAGGTGTTGGGTAAAGAGACATTATTTTTCTTCTCACCGTCCGTCATTATCAACTATACACTCATACATTGGTTTTACGGACTTCCCTTTAACGGATATCGGAAGCAACGGATAAAATCTGCAGCAGCCGACTCACTTTGTTTACATCACTATAATTACACATTTGAATTTAAGAATGTTGAATTACTATATTATAATGTATATATAGAGTGCACAGGTATTTTACATTGTCAGATTGGATAGTATGCTTAATTAAATGTATACTACTATATTATTCCTCTTTCTTTGGTAATGTGTTTGTTGATATTAATCACTACAGGCTTAGTATCAATAACTACAGACAATCAGCATTATCGGACCAATGTTCCCCCTTCTGTCCGTTAAAACAAGGTATGAGTGTAATTCTATCCATTCTGAGATACATTTTATATCCTTATGGTGGTGGTAGAGGCTGTAAGAATACTCCACCGTATTCACTGTGGTGTAAATCTGCATCCTTACTAATGCATTCACCACTGCTCTCCATTCACTTGTATCATGCACGACAACCTTTCCTTACTCCAGACACATGAATCAGTTATAATTATCAGAGGGAATGCTGTTAGAGATGATGATGTGTGTGTGTGTGTGTGTGATGGAGTTGAAGCTTAAGCTGTAGCCCGGCACTGCACTGCACAAAGCTCTATGATAACAGTATTTGCTGGTGGAAAAAAGCAGTGTTTAGACTCATATTAAACTGGTGAATTACTATATAGAAAAAAACCTTACAAAGCAAAATATAATAATAAAAAAAATCAGCACACCTAGTATGTTAAAAGGATATCTAATACATTGATAATATCCTTTACTTAACATACTAAATCTGCAAACCAGCGTGAAAACTTATAGAAAAAATGGTCCAGGTTTTCGGGTGTACATCCCACCCTCCCAAGACCACCCGTTACCCATGCAGGAGAGAAGAGGGGACAGTACAAGCAATGAAACACCCTTAACCTGAACCCTGAACCCTTAAGGCGCCACCAAGCCAAGCAGGGACACCGGGAAAGGATAAGGTTAGGTTATGAAGGAGACACACCCGTAAGAGGCCACCAAGCCAAGCAGGGACACCGGGAAAGGATAAGGTTAGGTTATGAAGGTGAGAGGTTAGCTCTGACTCACCAGCCGCCCCTGGGGAGAGAGACCCTGCATGCGGTGATGAGTGAGTTGGAGAGAGAGTGGGAACCAGAGAGAGAACCGGTGTGTCCAGGAGACTTGTGCTCTCACCGCGAGACACATCGGAGTTCCTGGCGTCGGGACCACTAGTAAGGTTTGGTCTGGGCCGCGTGTAGCTCACAACACCCGTCTGTGGCGCTGAGTTTCCCCCACTGGATGACACGGTCTGTGAGCCCCCGCTACTCCCGTCACTGTGGTTGGTGGAGGAGCCGCGGGCGTTGCGTTTGGCCAGGTACGCGGATATCATCTGTGGTCTGAGTGATGGAGGTTTTGTTAAGTGTGTTTTCTACTATTATTTGTTTTGCGTTTCCTATCATTATTTTCTGATTATTATAGTGTTTTTCCTAACCATTATTTATTAACCATACATTCTAGACACCTAATAAATTTTTTCCTCACTCACTTTCATCAATATTTACAACCACATCAACCGCAAGATAGAAAGTGTCCATGAATCTGTAGGTGTAAGAGTAAACACCTTTACCACCTCAACACCTGCTTCCTCAACCTTAACTCACTTGGCAACTTGTACATAGTTTCCTGGGAATACACCGATGCGATCAGTGGTGATGCATCTTCCCTTGAACCAACCGTCCTGACACTTCTCAGTAACAGTGTAAATGTGACTCTTCTTCAGCTCCAGCTCATCAGCCTTGCGTCCCCGGTAGGAGTACAGCGCAACGTAACTGTATGGTTAGGTGAGGTGAGGTTATAACTATCACATTCATTTTCATACTAGTTTACTTACAATACAAAGTTTACAGTTGATTATATATGATAGAAACATATGCTAGCAAACCTTCCATGCATGTCTGGAGGCACAAGATAAATTACATCAAATTGCATTAATAGACAAACGATTAAAATGATCTATAATGAAATATTGTAGAGGAGGAAGAAAGGCACAGAACATTGAATATAACACAGTGTAGCATAACTTTCTTACAAGGTTGTTGCATTAACTTGAGGTGTGGTGGAGGACACGGGTGGGGTGGAGGGCTGGGTGGATGGGCGGAGGCGGGGTGAGCCCATGGATTCAGGTGGTGTGGTAGCCTCCCCCCCCGGCCCCGTGTCCTCCAGGCTGCTGGGCCCCTGTGGCACCAGACCATTGCCGTTACCATTAGTAGGCGCAGCGGCGGTGGTGGTGGTGGTGCCGGGGCTTGTGTTGTCATCGGTGGGACTTATAATCTCCACGGAATGCCTGTTAGAGTAAAGTACATTTTTTTTTTCTAAGTTTGCTATTAGTTTTGCAAAGGATTTTTTCAAATCCTTGGTATTAAATATTATGTTTGAGTTAATATTGCGTAACATTATTCAAATATTGCACAGTTCTCCTTCATGGGTGAGCAACAGTAATCTGAAATATCATTAATAGACAGTAAAGTTTTCTCGTGTTTATCATCTGTAATTAGATGATGATTAATGCAATTATTAAACATATAAATATAATGTCAGAGAATGTATCATGAGCATATTTAATCTCATACACGGACAGAAAAGAAAATATTAAAAGGTGGTCAGGAAATTGAGGCCGAAACAAGAGTAATATTATACTATATTCCTTTAATGTTTCAACACTTCGTCTTCAAAAGGAAGGAATTCTTGTCTGCCGTGGGGTATGTGGAGGCAGCAAATTGAGGCTGAGAACCACCACACATTCCCTCCCTCACTCCCTCACTCACTCACTCAGGCCCCTTTCACACAGCGCAAGTGATGCCTGTGTCCACACTTAGGCGCAGACCCACTTAAGCTAATTACCGATGTTTTCCAAGTAACATTTCACCTACAGTATTGCGTTTCGGTAAATAACTACACATCTACACCTTCACAACCTAAACATATTAAAATAACCCAATAATAAAGTGTAAATGTCATATCAAGAAGAAAAAAGTAACTACAACTACACTAATTAAGGCATCAACAGGTACGGTTTGGGTTAGCATACCTTTGCGGGGAAGCAGGTGATCGTGGGGGACTTGGGTTCTGGGTTGTGCGCACAGCAGTGAAGCTGTGCCTCTTCTCCCGCTGGTGCCGCTTGCTAGGCCCGCGTAGGAGAGGGGGAACAGCTGCAGATTGTACTAGAGGTGAAGAGGGGGAAGGGCCAATGTTAGGAGGGGAAGCTGAGGTGGTGGGGGAGGTCAAGGAAGGGTCAGGACTGGTCACAACGGAGGAGGAGGAGGAGGAGGATTCTATCTGTTGTTGTTGTTGTTGTGTTGAGTTAGGATGGCTGGCTGTACCCTCGCTCAGTATTAAGGGTGTGGCAGGTTCACCTTCTAACCTAGTAGGTGTTGGAGGTGCAACGCGCGAAGGACCTTGTTGGGCGCTGAAAGGAAATAATTACTCTAGATGATTTTTTCTACACTAATAATACAACAACATTACTATTACCATTACCTTACTTCAATAGTCTCATAGTAAGCACTACACATTTATTGTAATTTTTTTTTTTTTTTTTTTTTTACATTAATCAAAAGGGTACTGGCTAAGGGGTAAGGTACATGGTTGTTATATAGAATGCTGCCACAGAAGGTATAGCATTTGGTATTGTAAAGCATAATGCAGTCAAGCTTATGTATGTTCTGATTTAGCACAGGGCATACCAAGCTATATCATACTTAAAGCTGTGTGTTGTAATGTGTCTGTTCCCTGCATGTGTAAGTGTGTTGGCAGCCTGTGAGAAGCCTTATATACACAGAAATCTCCATAGAATATAAGATGCAAGTGAAATGCTCGGTAAATTTTGTTAGGTCATCTTATAACAGAATCCTTAAATTATTGTTCATTTTCAATTCTTTATGTAAATGCATATCACCATTCACCATTATCTTAGAGGTGCAGTTTAGGGTTAAGACACGATACATTATACATGCAGAAGGAAGACAACAAGGATAATAATAATAATAATAATAATAACAATAACAATAATAATGATAATAATAATAATAATAATATAACAGGTGCTGGGTAGATGATGAATAGTTTTACATCATAGGAACTAACAGGAACTAGATTGAAGCTTTGTACAGAGGAGGAAATGTACAATCTCTCCAGATATTGTTATTCTCACACCAAGATATACGTTTCCCAAATTGTTTCACGCATCAATAGAAAATAAAAGACGAATACAGTCAACCCGCCAATCACTCCTGCCTTTCCCACCTTCTGCCACCTGCCAGTGAGCGGGGTTATCAGACACCCTCCCCCTCCCCCTCTCCCCTTGTGTCAGAGATGTTTTCCCAGCAGTGACTTACTACTCCAGAGAGTTCTGTATAGCCAGCCAACCAAAGTGTTAGCAAAAATAAAAGAAGAGGAATTATAGATATATATAAATCAATACAAACTGTTTTCTATTTCATATATAAAACAGACACTCACACACTGCTCTTCTAAAAAAACATACTTATCTTAAACACCAAATCTAGCACACACACTAACTCATACTTATCACACTCACACAAACACTCTCTCTTCTCTGCAATAATACATACATACAGTAACAGAATGACAGATCTGCATATCTTCACAAAACAAGAATAACATATATGCATATCAACAGGGATAAACAGAATTAAGAAAGAACAGCTACAACTTAACATGCATGAATGAAAGGCATGAAAACTCCTAAGACGATTTACATTCCATTACTTATCTCTATTTTCTTCCTAATTTCTAAGGATACACTGTAGTTTAAGGGAGTGAGGTGAGGCCTGAACTGCCATCCAATGTAACTTACTTGAGGGAAAGCTTCATAAGGGCTTTCGCTGCACTGTTCAAGTCAACGAAGGAGAGCGGGAAGATGCCAATGCGAGACCCTAGCTTCCCCTCCGCCCAGTTCTCATCCACTCGCCGCAACACTGTTAGAATCTCACCCTGAGGAAATAAATTAAGAAAAAAAATAATTAGGAGATATAGTAAAGAATTCTTCCTTAGATAATACCATGAAGATATAAGCTGACGTATGTTCCTTTATATTTTGAATTAACGTAAACTCCATGAAAGTATTATATGAGGTTGAAAATTGTGGTAATATTTCTCACCTTGTTGAAAGTGAGGCAGTCTCTCTCCTCATCATTTGTCATCTTGAAGTCATAGAGAGCTTTGCATTGTGGAATATGACTCGGCAAGGGAGTAATGACCTGTAAATACATAACACCAATTAATTATTACACTATCAATACATTCTTTCATAATTACTTTTTCTGGCTCACAATCTTCTTAATAATTACACTATCAATACGTTCTTTCATAATTACTTTTCCTGCTTCATAATTTTCTTAAGGTAATATATTGATTCATTCTACTGGAATTTAACACTGGAATAAGATGTAATTAAGGGAAGTAAGTGGAATTTAACCCTTGTAATTAATAGAAGTTAGTTGTAATTAATATAAGTGAATGTAATAATCTGCTCACCTGAACATAAGACGCAGGAAAAAACCCTAATTGGTTATTAAGTTCTCCCTCGTACCAATTGGAGTCTATCTTTTTCCTCAGTATTATTACGTCTCCTTTCTTGAAGCTGAGGTCTCTGTAAACATAGATGCATCATTAATTAATAGTTTATTTTCTAACTTACAATACATAAATGAGCTTAAAACACATGAAAGTAATTTGCCGAGCTGCACAATTATGGACATCACATTAAGAGTCTGTTGATTAACTTTTCTCATTATTAAAGAGTATTCATGTTATTTAAATCTATATAAATTACTAGTAGTTTATTTACTGAACAAATACATGACCTACCCAGCTTCCTTCCTGTCGTAGTTATAAAGAGCCTTCGCACACGGCTGAAGGCTTGTCTGAAAACAATAAGAGATAAGTATGAAAAATTTATATAAACGCATTAACAAATTACTCCAATAATAACTTCAATAATTCCTGGAAGTGACAATAGACGTTACAACTAATATTCCAATGACAACAACTTTAATATGATCATAAACAATCAATTAAGTGTGTTTTAATTACCTGTCTCTGGTGTGTGTTGAGCGGGAGTGGTGTGTGTTGCGTGTGCGGTGTGTGTTGTGTGTGTTGCGAGTGCGGTGTATGTTGTGTGCTCTGCGTGGAAGGTGTGAGGTTAATGCTGAGGTTCCCTAAGGTCGTAATACCAGCAACAGTCGCATTAAAACCTCCTTCTCTTCCTAGTGACCCGCTGTAGCCGCCTAACGTGGTCCCACTTAGCGCGCTCCCCCCAAACGACCCCCCGTGACCTCCTCCACCTCCTCCTCCTCCCCCAGTAAACCCATGAGTTGAGTCCGAACCGGTATAAGACAATGAGGTTTGGTAGGATTGAATGGTAGGGGGCGGGGGGGCCTGGGTGAGTGGGGGGCCGTCCAATGGGTCTGATCTTCCAGGTGGCTGGCTTGGGTGAGGCTTCATGGGTTGGGTGAATTGCGTGAGCGGGGTGAGTGCCGGCCGAGGACCACTCTTCATGCTCTCTAAGATCCGCATGAGTAAAATGTTGGGTGGAAGTTCGTCCACTGGCGCCTCTACTAACACCCGACATTCTGGACAACGCAGCTCCTGTACAGAGGGGAAACAAGGGGAAATAAGGTCAATGTCAAGGGGAAACAAAGGGGGAATAAGGTTAGTAGAGAGGGGATACAAGGGGAAGGAATGAGGAGGAATGAGGGGTAAATAAAGGGAAATAAGGTCAGTACAGGCGGGAAACAAGGGGAAATAAGGAAAGGACAGAGGGGAAATAAGGTGAGGAATGAGGGAAAACAAGGGGAAACAAGAAGAGGAATGAGAGGAAACAAAGGGAAGCAAGGATAGGAACGAGAGGAAACCAAGGGAAATAAGGTCAGGAACGAGGGGAAACAAGGGGAAATAAGGTTAGGACACAGGGGAAAATAATAACAGGAATGACGGGAAATAAAGGGAAATAAGGGCAGTACAGAGGGGAAACGAGGTCAGTACAGAGGGAAACAAGGTCAGAAACGAGGGGAAACAAGGACAGGAACGAGGGGAAACAAGGACAGGAACGAGGGGAAACAAGGACAGGAACGAGGGGAAACAAGGACAGGAACGAGGGGAAACAAGGACAGGAACGAGGGGAAACAAGGACAGGAACGAGGGGAAACAAGGTCAGGAACGAGGGGAAACAAGGACAGGAACGAGGGGAAACAAGGTCAGGAACGAGGGGAAACAAGGACAGGAACGAGGGGAAACAAGGACAGGAACGAGGGGAAACAAAGGAATGGAAACTTTTATTAGCATCTGTTAGCTATTAATATTTCTAAAAATTATAACTCCTAACTATCTTTCCTTATATATTTTTTTTTTACATAAATTACTTCTCCTTATGTAATGAATCAGTCTTATATATTCATAAATTAAATCTTAATAGTATTTATATTTCAATTTATATAAAATAAAACGGATCTCAAACTGAAACATTCATAAAATCGTTTAATTTTTCACTTGATGCACTTATTTCCAGCTCAAAGATAAGAACATCAGAAAATAAGGAGGCTGCAAAGGGCCAATTGACCTACACACGTTAGCTCAGAGATAGCTTCCTTTCCTTACGTATTACTAGCAGCACAAAAGGATCAAGACCCTCTTTGCATCTAGCTTGTCTCACAACGGCTCTGTCATCCTCAATGTTCTCCCAAAGAAAATAAGGAACCTCACAGGCTGTTCAGAAGAAAAATTCATAAAAGAACTGAACAACTTTCTAAGGATGCTCCCAGACGAACCTCCAGTTCCTGACTACACAGCAAACAGCAGAACAGCCTCAAACTCAGTGCCAGACTAGTTAAGACTCAGACACCAACACCTTCGGGATGGCAGTAGCGATGCACCACCACACCTATGAGAAACACTCTAAATTCCACTAAGTAAACTAAGTAAATATGTCTTCCTTTCCTTACCTTTTACGTGTGGACCAAAACTGTACTGCATAGTGGAGGTGAAGTCTGACTAACGCTAAATACAACTTCAGAATAACCTCACCACTTCTACATTTAATACTCCTATCAATGAATTCTAACACCCTATTAGCCCGCTTTCAGTTGACATACATAAGGCAGCATAAAAAATGTCATCCTTTCCTTACTTACCTTTTGCGTGTGTACAATATCATCGAGACATCGCCTACAGAAGGTGTGTTGGCACGGCAGAACACGTGAGTGTGAACCCAACTGTTCTAGACACACTGAACACTCCAAAGCATCACTCAGTAACAGCTGTTCCATCCTGATCCGCCGCACCACCTCACACCGCACCTTACAACCCCATCTTACTGCAAGGCAAGGAAACAATGAATGAATGAATGAATAAAGCACACACACACACACACACACACACACACACACACACACACACACACACACATTGTTAAATATACATTCGAAGATAATAATTGAAATGTCAAGTTAACTCATTATCATTATAGAAAAATTGATTAAACATTTTACAAACATAAAGTTAATTGAAAAGCTTCTTCCAATACAAATGTATAAGTATCTATAAGTGTAAGTTATCAAAGGTTAGTTAAAAATACGTCCACCAGAATCCTCTACAGAATTGAGTTATATTTTGCGTTACCTGATACATTTTGAGGTTGTCCTTATTACATTTCCATCGTAACGTCCTAGTGTGTGATATACATAGGGCTACAATGTTTTCTATGACACATGTTCGAAAATAAGGTGAAATTTCGTTTGGGTTGAACAAGTTTCTGTTATTTGTCAATATAGGTTCACTAGACTACAAATCGGACACAGCCGCCTAAACTCGCACCTACTCCAGCTGAGCATGACAGATGACAACCACTGCCCTTGGCGCCCTAGAGATAAGGGAAGAAAAGTTTTATTATAACAAGCCATCCTCAATTATATTATATAAGGCAAGGACCAACAACCTTAAGTTAAGTGACAGGAATAGGCACACGAATGGTGACACAAAGTGCATCATGTGCAACAGTGACTTAGAAAATTTGAATCACTTTTTGTTACAGTGCCCAGCTTATGTGAATGAGAGAAAGAAAATATTGAAAACAGAAAGACTTAGCACTGAGGAAGAAGAGGACGTAATTGGAGACCTATTGTTTAAAGAAGAATTGATAGAAAAAACAAAGTCAGTGTTATATGAAATGTGGAAAAAGAGGGAAAAGAAAAGAAAAACTCTTGACACGACAGACTGAAAAACTGAGCAACAGACAACTAACCAGTGAAGATCATCAGGGAAGCGCCGATTACTAAGGCCAAGCTTCCCGAACGACACCTGACCTGACCTGACCCCAGAACACCTATTGCACGGTCCTCGCCACACTCCCGCCGCTTGGCACTCCTGCACTCACTGTCGTTTCTCCACTTCCACAGACCAACAATAACTGATTTCTTAGGTGGCTCTCAGTACCCTGGCCTGGCCTTCCAAGTACTCAAACACACCAGGACCTTCATACAGACGTCAGGTCAACTCAACACGATCTGATCCACTTACTCAATCTGCAACCTGCGCTTTTGGGTCACTAGAGGCCGTAGCACTACAGCCAAACCAAATTCCCAAGAAGAATGCTGTAGACAAGTGAGTAATATTTCTACGTTATCTGATACATTCTGGGAAGGTTTTCTTGATTACATTTCGGTCGCAAATTCCTAGTTTGTGAGATATGCAATGTTTTCTATGAGACCTTCTGTTCGCGGGTGAGGTGAAGTTTCGTTTGGGTTGAACAAGGTTGTGTTATTTGTCAATATAGGTTAAGGTTAGGTATAGGTTAGGTCAGGATGGGGGTGTTAAAAGGTTATTACTTGACCAGCTTAGGTTAGGTTTGGTAGGTCTGGGGGTCTGTAGTTATGTACATTTACTTACAAGTTATCAAATGTTGTTTTTTCCGTAAATCAGTGTATTTTGTCGTGCCCCGCCCCGCTAAAACCCCGCATTCCCCCAGGCTTGTTGGGGTGATGGCGATATCTTATTATGTATACATTTGTTACTGTTATCAATGTCGAAATTATTCCAAGTGCATCAAAAATCTATATGAAAAGTATGTTATTTATATCCAGATGCATTATGGTGAAGAAGTATAAATTTTACCGATTTGCATGTTATTCATATATATACACACTTATTTTCCTACTGACAACACTCATACATATAGAAAACAAGTAAAAAGTAATACTACGACACATTAGTTAAGAAAAATAATACAACATACAGTAAAATAAGTCCAAGATAACAACCCGCTTATAAGCCCCTTGAAACCCCGTTAATACACTCTACTGTGACCTATAGCCACGCCCACGTGACCTTAAATAAAAGTCAAGGTCATTCCCAAGGTCATATGACGTCATTGATGTTGGATAAGATGATAATTACCTAAAAAATAGTGATAATTCTCCTTGCTCGTCCTTCCCCTTCGTCTCCCATCTTCGTTCCAACAATTCGTCTCAAAAATAAATTGTTCCTATTAATTTATCCCTTCATATAGGTTGAAATACATGCTTATTAGACTTAAACAAATGTTAAATAAATGGTGTATTTATATATTATCCTTTGTGTGGTTGGGATTAAGGTATTACGGTGTATTAATGCAGTTTTATTGTAGTGTAAGGAAAGTCAGGAAACTAATTGTATTATTTCCTCTCTTATTACGGCTCAAAAATACATTATAAGATACTTAAATTATCAATAAAACAATTATGTATTTATGTATCAATGTTAGTATAGTTAGAATCAAAGCACTGTTTTGTATTTAATGTATTTTTTATTGTATTTTACGTGAAGTGTGTGTGAGGGACTGTCAGTATTGCAGGTGTTGTGAGGTGTGTTGTGGTGTTGTCTGAGGTGTTGCAAGGCTTCCAAAGGTGTTGAGTGTTGTAAGGAGGGCTTCATCAGGCTCCAATAGGCTTCAGTAAGCTTCATGTGGTATAGATATTGACAGGGAAGAAGGGTGTGTGTAGGTGTGTTGTGATGTGTTTCTGAGGTGTTGCAAGGCTTCCTGAAGTGTTAAGTGTTGCAAGGCTTCCTGAAGTGTTAGGTGTTCCAAGAAAAGCTTCAGTTGGCTTCAGGAGGTAGAGGTATTGACAGGGAGGTGACAGGAAGGCTGGGTGTGTAAGGGTGAAAGGTGTGTGGAGGTGACAGTGCTGTAAGGTGTAGGTGTGTTCTGAGGTGTTGGGTGTTGCAAGGGGGCTTCAGGAGACTTCAGAAGGCTTCAGGAGGTAGAGGTATTGACAGGGTATTAAAAGGGAGGCAGGGGGAAGGGTACATAGAGTGAAGGGCGTGTACAGGTGATAGCAGGGGGCGGGCAGGTAACATGCCCCCTCCCTCCCTCTCACCTCTTAGGGATTCTATACTTATTAACTTATTTATTTGTTATTATTTAAGTTAGTAATTGAATAAAATGCTTAGGAGTAAGTTTTATTGTGTTGGTTTAGTATTATGTGATTGTTGTGTGTGTTTTTGACGAATTTTGTTGAGACTATATGGATTATTTTTGTTAAAGAAGACGATACGATATCATTTAAGAGTTGAATATATGGTTTGATTTATTGTCACTGTTGTATTAATTGTTTGATTGATTTTTTTTAATGATCTATTTACGTTATTGTAGTCCTTCTTTGTTTTATGAGTCACTATAGCTGATGATTCTATACATTTTTTCATGTATTAAGTTTTTTTATCAGTAGGTACCTCCCAAGAAGTGACTGTGATGAATGTTAATAATGATGTGTTTAGTCGTGACTGCGTGTATATATAACTAGTAAATCATTAAGGTAGCAGTGTGTAGGTTGTTAAACACACACACACACACACACACACACACACACACACAGTGATCTCATTAGTTAAGGTGTTGGAGGCTCCATATCTTACTTGGGAGAGTCCTCTGTAGGGCCTCTATAGTCTTCCAAATCTTAACATAGATTCCTGGTAGGGCAGAATCCAGTATTCCCTTGGATCCAACGCTGCCAAATTTCGTTAAAGCATTTTATATGCCTTTTACTTATGTACATCAAGTTCTAACTGGCTAGTTCACGTAGTCAGGCAGTGTTGGATCCATGGGAATACTGGATTCTGTCTCCCCGATCAGGAATTTATGTTAAGATTTGGAAGACTAGTTTGATGATGTCCCCGGTGTTGTGTTGGGTCCAAAGGTGGCAGCAGTATTCCAGACTTGGGAGGACTAGGGCGGCAGGACCTTCCAGTGTCACCATACAGGTTCTATCTCTCGTATGGAAGGTCCTGACCATCCACCTTGTAAGCTTGCTGGCAATATTTGTGATGTGGCTGTTGTGGTGAGAAGGTTCCATCAGAGCACATCATCACTATAGAAAAGTTTTTATTATTTTTTCCCCATTAACCGATTAATAAAGGTGTAATTAAACCATCCATTATCCATCTTCAGCACCAATTTATTGAAAACAAAATCCTGTTGATATGGAACTGAAAACGTGTCAATTATGGATTCAAAACCAAACTTATCTTAGTAATTATATCTACTCAAAATACAAGAATACTTAAGTCACTAAAGTTGAATGTATAAGCAAACCACAACACAGTGAGTCATAACAAATAAAACGATATCCGAAACATTGACTTAGTGGAAACAGGTGATAAGTGGCTTAAATTAGCAAGCACAGGTGGTGACTTGAAATACAGGTGATAATTATACAGGTATATAAGTTGGTAATAAATGTGATAATTGTATAGATAAAGAATCACCAATGTAATAAAATAAATAAAAAATCACCAATTACCACTCAAGGATTACAAGTTGGTGTACATTGTTATACATTTTTATATGTTACCAAGCTGAGTCAATATCCTTGTTGACAAAAACATTTAAGTAATAATTTTTTTGTTTAATTTGTTGCATAGTACAATAAATGTGGTCAAGCAGACAAATAAAGCCATTGTGCTAATACTGTACTCACTAAACACAAACATATTCAATAACACACACTCAGTAGCTTACATATTAATGGTCTGTACAGAGCATGACTATTATTATAACTGCACTATTGTAATATTGTAAGACAGGTAATGTACACCACACCAGGGTTCCTAACGGGGTTGTTACACTCGCCTACAACACTAACACAGAAGGCAGACTTCAGACTTCCAAGTGACACTTACTTGCCCAACTAATTCAATTTTTTTTTACAATTCCATTTCAAGAAACGATCACCTTTTCTTAGGACACAAAAAGTACTTAAACAAAAAACTATATTTTATTTTGTGGGACGAAACAGTAGCAAATAGTTTGGTTTAAAATAGAAACTCCTTTTAACAACTATTTTTCAATGAATGCCTGCTCTTCTATGTCCGTAATGTACAACCATATATATATTTTATATATATATATATATATATATATATATATATATATATATATATATATATATGAATATAAAATTAAGACTTAAGAATTATATTTGTTGTGATCGTTTTTATCTATATCTATATATTCTGACACACACACACACACACACACTACTACTGCCACACTGACTTTCACCAACACTTCACACCAGCATCACCCTTCCTAATCTTCCTAACCTTGCCTTGTGGTGTAGCAGCTGTTGGTGTGATGTCTTGACATACCGGAACTTGCATATCCAAGATAACAGTCAAGTTTATCTGATCCAACATTTATTTACACTAAACCAATGTTGAGTCTGTTTCAAACTGGTCCAGTGTGAGAGGGGAGATGAGGTGTCAAATTATATTCTTAACAAGTATGCATGATTAGATTACTTTAAAAAATTACAAGATCCAAATTGTTTCAAACTAAAATTGTGTAACATTTTACAAATGTTACAAATTCGCTCCATTGGTAAAAATAAATCTACACAAATGATGATGTGCCTTTCCTCTTTTTGGTTTTCTGGATACACTTAACATTTAAATATAGACAAAACCGATACCTTTAAAAAGTACTAGAAAACCTCAATGCTAATACATTTTTATACTGAACAGTATTTTCTTTTTTTTTTCACAATCCAGCTGGACCCAATATTTCCACAGCTTTGCACAATACAAAAGTCACCTTAATAATCGGTCAGCTTCAATATTGACACCAATATTTACAGTAGTTCCTAGATGCCCAATATGAGCAATTATAACACTCTTTACACAATGTGACAATAAAATATATGAATTAATAAAGGGAAATAGTTACAGTTACAGTTTCATTCAAGACACAGGTACTTAAGTAACTGATGTGGACCCTTAATATAAGAATTATACTGCAAGTCACATTAATAAAAAATAATTGAAGAAATCTTTTTTTTTTTTGTTGTGTTAATAATCAATTTCAGGAAAGGATGCATCTTCCTCAATACCTTCATTTTCTTTAGCAGGAGTGTCCTGATTTATGTCCTGGTTGTCTTTATTCCTGTCCCTCCCTTTGCCCTTCCCTCCGTGCTTCCCTTTGTACTGGTATTTTGAAGGTCCTGTATCCCTGCCATGACGCATCTCCCACTCCCTCTCCCTCTCCCTGTCCCATCCCCAATCCCTCTCCATGCCCCTCTCCATGCCCCTCTCCATACCCCTCTCCATACCTCTCTCCATGCCCCACTCCCTGTCTCTATCCCTATCCCTGTCCCAAGCCCTCTCCCTCTCCCAGTTCCAGTCCCTGTCCCCTTCTCTGTCCCTGTATTCTGGTCCCCATCCCCTGCCACTGTAGCTCTGTGTCCCTTCCCATGCAGGGTCAGGGTACCTCTGCCTTGATGGCCCTGGTGGCCCTGAGTACCCTGCTGGGTGAGGCCCTGGTCCTGGCCCTGGCCCTGGCCCAGGGGGCACGTGGCCTGAGTACCCTGGGGGGCCAGGAGGGCCAGGTGGGCCATACATGTCCATGGAAGGAAGATTGACAGGGCCCATAAAGGGCGGGGGTCCAGGGGGCATGGGTGGGGGCATGGATCTTGCCATGGGGTCAGGCCCCACAAGGGGTGGTCCAGGGGGTATGAAGCCCCCTGGGATGGCAGGTGGGATGAAGGGAGGAGGGACTGACATCACGGGATGAAATTGAGATTCTACTCCAGGTTCAGGAACAGTTTGTCTCTTGTTAGAATCAGTGTCTTCCATCTCTAAGGCTTTGGCCAATAACTCCGCGTCTGTCATTTTACTCAAGGTTTTACCCTTCTCTGAACTGTCAGTGGTGGGAGGAGGAGGAGCAGCAGCAGCAGCAGCAGCAGCAGCAGCAGCTGTAGCTGCAGCTGCTGTGGCAGCAGCAGCAGCTGCTGCAGCAGCAGAGGCCTGAGCCCTGGCTAAACGTGGGTCTCTAATGCGAAGGTCAACATCTTCCTCCTTAGTGACTGGTTCAACTTTGTTTGACTTGATATTTTCAGTTGTTACTTTTAAAACTCTTAAGTCTGTGTCTGTTTTAGTGACTTTATTTGACTTAGTGTGAAGCAATTGTCTCAGATCAACATCCTTACCTGAACTAGTGATTGATTTGCTTTTCTTCTTCTCATAAGTCTGATATTTACCATAATTCATTACAATTGGATCTGATGTTAAACTTAATCTTCTCTTAATTTCCTGTTCTTTCTGTTTGATTTCAGCTTCTTTATCTTTGATATTATCCAGTATTTCCTGTAAATTAGCAGGAATACTAATGATGCCAATCTTGGAAGTATCCAGTTTTAATTGTTCCCCTTCAGGTGAGGGAATGTCAGCGTGGGAGGGACTGTAAGGTTCATCATCATCATTACCAATGGTCTTTTGCATCTCACTCAACTCCTTCTTGTGTTCCTCAATCTGTCTGTTAAGTTCAGCCAACATTGACTCTTGGTCCAAAGATGCCTCCACGTAGCCCTCCTCAGGTGGACTGTTGGGTTCCACAACAATGACTGGGTTGGAGTCTGAAGGTTGTTTTTTGTCCCTTGAAGCCACCAGCCTCTTCTTGGCCTGTGAACTCTCCCCTCCATCCTTAGCTCGCCGCTTGTGTGGTCTTGGCTCCTGATACTCCAGCCTCTCATGTTGAAGGTGAAAGTCTTCTGCATCCTTGGCTGCAGCTAAAGCTATTTCCTGAATGTCTTCATCAGTGGGGAGAGGTGGAGTGCAACTTCGATCTGATGAGTCTGGAAGAAAATTTGACTTTTAGTGAAAATTTCCTAGTATGAAAATGACATAATAAGGAGGAAGACAATAAAAATAATGTATAAAATCTGGCAAATATTACTATCCTGAAAAATCAAAAATATAGTTGTAAGAAGTCTGAAAGGAAACACAAAGTGGTAATATAATTCATTTTCTGAAATTTTAAACTTGAGAATTAAAAAAAAAATTGCAGGATCCGGATATTAAATGGATGTTTGTTTGTTTCATACATGACACCACATTACTTCACACACACACACACACACACACACACACACACACACACACACACACACACACACACACACTCACGAAACGGGGGGAGAAAAATAAATTGAGCCTTCTAACTTACCCTTAACTTCCTTTCTTTTAACTAATACTTAAAAAATAATAATAATTACTTTCCATACCTTTAACTCATAAACTCACCCTCAGATTACATAAGACTTAACATTTAAATCCATACAATTATATATTAACTAGTTTTTAATTATTTTCTTCACTAATGAACTTACACTATGTTTCAAACCCATATTATCATTATTAAGACCTTCCATCTCCCTCTATAACTTCTCAAATGGAAAGCGAATACTCAGCTTATAAGTCAAATTTATAACTTAGAATAAAAGTATTTCCTCAGTAAGTCAAATATATAACTTAGAACAAAATCATTTCCTCACTAGTAAGTCAAATTTATAACAGAATAAAAACATTTCCTCTGCACTCTCCTAGTAGTGAAGTCAAGTGGTCTGTCTCTACACTGATACCAACCAAGAGAATGAACCTAGTCCAACACTCACCATCAAGCCTCCAAGCCTGCCAAGCCTGCACTCAACACTAGCCTACAACACACGGCACCAACACAGCTAATGGAAGCAAGCACACTACACACACAACTTCATCACAAAGGTTACCACGATGTTCTGGTGTTGCATGTCATACTTAGTTACATCTTAACTTTGAACTTTAAACAGCGGCAGTAGTAGTAGTAGTAGTAGTAGTAGTAGTAATAATAGTAGTAGTAGTAGCAGCAACACTACTACTTCCCTATAACATGCATATACTGTAGGTCCTGTTACGAAAATAGACTGGTATACTTAATGGTGGATTACACTTGCTTTTCCAACCTCAGTTTACACATAAGTACCATATTACCATTTTCTTTAATGTAAACTTATTATCCACCATAGTATTGAGTCCTCAGCCCTTCCCACGGGATGTAGGATGGCATATAATGATCTATTAAACCCATTAAACACTCACCTATTTAGTGAAGGCAAGAAAGATAAGGGTATAGAAATAGAATAGAAATGACATGCTCCACCCCGATCCCTGTTAGAAAGGCAATGTTTAAGGAGGTGAGTAAGAAGTAGAAGCAGCTGGTATAGGTTAGGTTTGAGGAAAGGAACAGGGAAGCAGAGACCTTAAGACGAGGGTATAGAAATTACATGCTTCATTCCGATCCCTGTTAGAAAGGCACATTTAAAGAGGGTGAGTAGGAGGTAGAAGCAGTAGTCACCTTTGTGTGCCTTTGGTGATGACAAATATAATGAAGGAACAGGGAAGCAGACATATTAAGACCATTGGAAAGTTCAATACCAAGCAAGGAACACACACACATATGCAAAGGAATACTACTGCTATGTCTAGTATAAAAAGGGTGATGTTTCCCTCTGTCATATCTGCCTGGATAAATTTTGCTGCATATTTTAACCAGGTAATATTTCATTTGTTTTCCTGCTTTCTTTATCATGCAACATTAATACTATCAATATAATAAACTATGACTTCCAACTCGTAATTAAATGTTTCTATATTATAAAAATATATAAAAAATCTACATACCTGTGATACTTAACCGGAATTTTCGAAACTATATATAAATTAAACTTTCCCTAATTACTTTTCTGTACACTGTCAATATATTTACTTACATGGAGTTCCAAGTCACTCCTCAGTAACTTCAGCACAAGGGAGACTCAAATATATATTCTTAAAGTATTTCCTAACACACACACACACAAAAAAAAAAGTAAAAAAAAAAACAACAAAAAAAGAAAGAAAAAAAAACACCCACACACACCCACATTATCTTACCTACCCAACAGTGGTGTGTGTCGTCAAGTATGTCAATAAGTCATTTTATCCGCTAAAATAATACATACAAACATTTCATTCTATACACAAGAATGATAACCCAAAGTTGTGATAATCTGGAATAAGTAAAACTGCTAAGGGAATGATCACACTTCTTGAAACACAAACACATGTACAGGGAACAAACAAACACCATCACTATCAACAAACACTCCCAGGTACTGAAGGGACTCCTGATGGACGCTGAAAATGAAGGACAATTAATCAAAACACATTCCACTCATAATTGTTTGAACATTTCTCTAAAACGTGAATTTACACACATTTGAATGGTATGAAAGTCATGTAACTCTAATCTATACCAACCAGTTTAATGAATACCTGATCTCTGCATGACTAATTACCTAATGACCTACAGTGATCAGCTAAATCATCACCAATTAACTTGTGCCAGTGTGTAACGACCTCAAATTTCAATAAGTCTTTCCTTTACTAATTTCTTTTGAGTGAAGGAAGGAAAGAGCAAATCCGAAGTGAATATAAAAGTTTGCATGATGTTCCTTCCCATATATTGAAAACTCATTCCATTCAACTTTGTGAAGGAATCAAACTCATTCTTGGTAACTGACACCTACAAATGGTTCTCTTAGCTGGAAAAAAAAATTGTAGAATTAGTTAGTTTTGCTCACCGCCACCATATACATACCATTGTTTTTAAGTGATGCTCCAGTTTGTCCTCCACTGACAACCTTCCAGTTACCAGTGGTGTGGTCAAACACTCTCTTGCTCTTGGCTCGCACTATCACTCCAATGAGCATGTGTGCGCGCTGCTCCTCAAAGCCGGGACCATTGAGGGGAAGCAGTACCTGAGGGAACACACTCAACTCACATACTTGTTCATGTAGCTACACCAACAACATGAGTGGAGACCAATGCACACCTTGTTCCTATTACATTGATAACTTGATACAAGGAACAATCGTTTATAATTGATCATCCATTATTATCTGTTGTGAGTGACATAAAAGCTTCACTAAACTCGCTGGAACATATTGAATACTTCAGTGTGCTGCAGGAACCTAATCACTTGTACAAGGATGGAAAGATCTGCATTATTTTTTTTTTTTTTTTTTTTTTTCATACCAGGCTGTTATCCCCCTAAAGGAGGGTAGCCAGGAAAATGTACCTTACCACCCCTTAGAGAAAAAAAATAAAAATAAAAATAAATAATAATAAAAAAATAAATAAATAAATAAATAAATAAATAAATAAATATAAAAAAATTTATAAAATAATGTAAGCTGATAAATATATATACATATGTAAGTTCAGCACTCACCTGAGGTATAGTTTGGTGTGATGCAAGAGGCACAACATAGAAATCCTTCACAGACTTTCCACAGTTGCCAATAACAGCATACCTGATGTGAGGCAACGAGCAGGTAATAAGTTGTAACAGAATAAGCAAGTCAAACAAACCTTCCAATAATATAATAAAACAATCTTTCCAATATAATAAAATATCACCTCAACATATAGAATTACACAAGGTTGAAATTATATAAGAGTTACACTTATAAATACATTAATATGATGATACCTGTGATATAATTAAGTGGATATTAATCATGCATTCAAACTGTAATATAATAAATAAATTAATACGTTATCATATTACCTAATCTTTACCTGTGATAATGTGATTGCAGTCTATAACCTTACTTACCTCTTTTTAGATGACAGATATGAGTACAAGGCAATGTAGGACACCTTCTCTTCCTCATTGGCGGGTTGAAAACGAACCACTAATATTTCCTGTAAACAAAGTGATCAGTTGAAGCATCAGGTAGACACAGGTGATCAAGATGAAATAATTAACAGGTAGATACAGGTGATTAAGATGAAATAATCAACAGGTAAACACAGGTGATTAAGATGAAATTATTAACAGGTAGACACAGGTGATTAAGATGAAATTATAAATAAATAAATAATGTTTGTAGTTAGGCAGAAATAACTATTCTTGGCATTTCATTATATTACTTTTCATACGTCTGACTCTATCCTATATATCATTAGTCTAAAAAACTTGATAAAATTCATAAGTTTTTAAAAATATACTCCATCACCACTGAAAGCTTAATTACCTACTAAAAACATATGGAAGCTAGTTACTAATGACCAATTTCCTGCTTATATCATAGTATTTAATAAATCCTATTAATTAATGATAAATTATCAATGTTTCTCTTATCGAGGTCCAGTTTTGCATTATACACTACGCATTAATTATTCAGTCTGTGTTCCCCTTGTTATTATCATTACCATTATTAACACACTGCATCACCATCACCTCCATAACACCATCTACAGTAACCAATCATCACCACACACCACCACATAATTTAAACCTATTTTTTTTTTTTTTTTTACACTAGTGGTAAAATTTCATATGATTTAAACCTACATTTTTCATACACAAAACAAGCACCAAAATTTCAGATAATTTAGACCTATTTTTTTCACCAGCAAATTTTTTTCATATATATATATATATATATATATATATATATATATATATATATATATATATATATATATATATATATATATATATATATATATAATATATATATATAATATATATATATATATATATATATATATATATATATATATATATATAATATATAATATATAATATATAATATATATATATATAATATATAATATATATATATATATATATATATATATATATATATATATATATTATATATATATATATATATATAATATATATATATATATATATATATATATATATATATATATATATATATATATATATATATATATATATATATATATATATAATATATATATATAATATATATATATATATATATATATATATATATATATATATATATATATATATATATATATATATATATATATATATATATATATATATATATATATATATATATATATATATATATATATATATATATATATATATATATATATATATATATATATATATATATATATATATATTCATATACATATACATTAAAAGGGTACTGGCTAAGAGTTCACAAAAATACGTATAGTCTTGACTTAACTAATACTACACTTAGAGTAGGGATAGCTAATTAATAACCTAACTAACACCTTTACCCTATTATCTTTGTGTTTAGGTTAGGTCAAGTTACAGTGGTGATGGAGTGATGGTATGGTATAGTATAGTTAATATCTATAAACTTACCTTGGATCCACTCTTCTTCATCTGTGCAATGTAACTCCACACCATGTCCGGAGCAATGCGACCAACAACCTCTATCATATTTGGCACATCATTTGGAAGAAATTTAGCTTTTCCTGATACCTGAAAATCAAATATATACTCAGCTAACACAAAAATAATAATAATAATTTCCTGGTCTGGTTTTCAATTTCTTAAACCAGGTCAAAATTCTAGCTTTTCCTGATACATGAAAATAATAATGATGATTCACTCAAAATGCTAAACAGTTTCTTGGTCTGGGTTTCAATTTCTCTAACCAGGTAAAAATATATCGTCTATGTTAACTTCAATCTTAATCAACAAATCTTCTCTTAGAACAACTACTAAATTTTAAAACTTTGATTCTTCAATTATATAAAAAGACCAGCAAACTAATGAATAATTCTCACTCCAACCCCAATTTAAACACCTACTTAAAAATAGTATACTTTAAACACCTACTTAAAAATAGTATACTGTTAATAAACTTTAAAGACAAGATCAAGAGTATCTAATTCTATATGATGACTAAGATGGTCACTAATATTCATACTAATTCATGTAGTAAGACTTTCCTGTTCTATGTCATCCAGGATAGCTAAGAGTAACCATTTATCCTTACCACACATTCCTTATACCTAACTTTTCCTCACTTCCTTATTACTCTTCCACACACACTCATTCTTTTCCTCACTTTCTATTATTTTTCCTTAAGTTCTTCTATCATTTCAATCTCCTTACCTCAACTCCTAAAGTATATATATTTCTTTTAATAAACTATAAATTATTTCTTCCAATGAAGCTTCTACCTTCGCATTGCATATTTGTTCCTCTCTGACTGACTGTTTTTTGTTAAGATGCTGAAACATGGTAATATCTATATACATACATCTATACATTATCTCCTATCTTTCTTTTCCTTCTGTCGTCGATACTGTCATTGAATTTCCTGCGGATTATGAAAGGCGACAAAAGGGTAGCGCAAGGGGTCTGGGAAGCCTCTTCTCTGTATTCTCTCCTACGAAAAGAGAAGTACAGTAGTCTCCCTGAACCCTAAATGCCTCGTCTTGACTACCACCTTTTCATTAGGATGTAAGCCGGGTTTATAGATATATATTCACCTTTGCCTGTTTACCCTTCAGGATGTGGCATAGATCATTTCTGGCCTCTTATAGGTAACAGCCGACACACACATAAACATGCTTATATAAATAGTACAGCAGGATTCCCAGCCTTCCACTCCTTACGTCTCAAACCTATTTTGTTTAAGAAGACAAACCTACAGTGGGATTCTAACCCTTGTTGTCTTGGTTGTGAGGCGAGCGTGTTAATCAGCACACCATCCAGCTGGTCCTAGTCTACTTAAGGATACATAGTGATAGTTTCTGATTACTTTGGAGCTTAAAACCTTCATCTATCAGTCTACTTCCATATATATTAAGATGATGCAATTTCTTACACATCTCTTCTTGGTAACATATTTTCCATTCCTTCCCTTTGCACTCTACATTAAATCTGACACTCCTCATCTCCACTACCAATTGTTATATGCATTGAGGACGGCAGCAGCATCTATCTTCTCTCTCTCAACAACATAGAGAATAAAGATTATGAGACGTCACTATAAAAAATCTAAAACCTGCACTACTAATAGGCAGAGGCTGACCATCAAGCCTACCGGCGCTACAGTCACAAAACGTATATATAAAAAAAAATGTTTGCATACCTCACACCCCTGTAACTACACACCTGAAATTTACACACAAACAAAAACCTTCCCTAACACCTGTAAACTGCATATATAACTCTCACACTTATAATTATACACACACAAACAAAACAATAACACATTCCCTAACCTCTCTAACCCACATACACCAATTACCTCAAAAGCTGATGCACTGAACTTTGCTACATCTGGCATGTGAATGATTCCCTTCCACACATTTTCCGGCTCTGGACTACCAACTACAGCAGCCGACCCCTTAGACGCCGCCCCAGAACCCTCCACACCAAGGGGAGGGGTGAGTCTGCCCAAGTTTTTGTTGTAGTCAGCTAAGGTTGGTGAGGCCGGCTTGTAACCTTGCAAGCTTGACGACGACTTGGGTAGAGGTGGTGTGGTGCCTCGTGGGGTTTGCGGTGGGGTTGTGGAGGCACCGAGAGGAGGATGGGGAGGGGTTGAGCCCATAGATACAGGTAAAGGTGGGGTTGCAGGTGAATCAGGGCGAGGGAAGTCTTTAGAGGCCGGTAGAGGAGGTGTTGAGGAAGGTTCGGGTAATGGTGGTGTTGTCGATCGTTCTACAGTTGGAGAAGGAAGATACGGCCGATATCTACTCAAATCCCTTAGACCCGAGAGAGTGCCAGGCATGGGTGGGGTGTGGGGGTTGTACTCATCAGGGGGGGGAGGGGTGCAGGGGATGTCATAGTCTGGGAGAGGAGGAGCTGACGGAATATCATCGTCCGGTAAGGGAGGTGGTGTTAGCGAGTCTCTGTCTTGTGGCGGCTCGGGACTTAATGATTTCTCGGAGTTGAGGGGAGAGGAAGGGGAGTATGCTTCGGCTGGGGGAGGGGGAGCATAGCTGGGGGAGATTGGGGGGAGTGGGGGAGGTAAGTCTAGGGATAACGGCCCCAGTTCATCCTCTGAAATAGGTGACGCTGGATCTCGAAAGTCAACAGCTTCCGGACTTCTGAAATAAAGGAATGAGACTATTTACTAAACATAACATAAACTCACTAACTAATAAGAAATAAATACATACTTAATATACATTCATACATTTATCTTTATCCTGATACTCACCCCAGGACAGTTGAGGAAGGTTCGGCATCCCTAGCGAAGCCATCTTGAAGCGAGGAGGAGGAAGAGGAATGTTCTGCACCAATAACATCAAACACAACATCATCACTTGTACTAACTTCATCTTTCTGTTTCTCACATGACCCGGTATCTCTTTGTCTCGAGTTCTCCTTCTCACTCTCTCTCCTCTTCTTATCTTCACTGTGTCGTCTCTTCCTGTCGTCTTTCTCGCTGTCTCTACGCTTGATGTTTTTCTCATCCTTAGAATCACGTCTGTCCTTGTGTTTGTCTCTCCTTTTTCTATCCTTGGAGTCCCGTCGTTCTCTTTCTCTATCTCTTTCTTTGTCGTTGTTGCTGCTGCTGCTCTTGTGACGCTCTCGGTCCCTTGGCTTTTCCTTGGATTCTTCAGGTTTATTCTTGGTATTTTTATGCTTGTCCTTCTCTCTGTCTCTGTCTCTGTTCTTGTCCTTGTCCTTGTCTCGTATGTGGTCTTTGGAGCGGTGTCGGTGTCTGTCCTTGTCTTTCCTCTCCTTGTCTGATGAGCTTTTCCTATCTTTTCTGTCTCGGACTTTGGCTGCTTTGTCATCCTTGCGGTCTTTGTTCCCCTTACTTGGCTTGTCTCTTGATTTATCCTTGTGTGATTTCTGTAAAGTTATAGAAGGTTATTTTATTTTATTTATTTATTTATTTTTGTGTGTGTGTGATTTCTGTAAAGTTATATAAGGTGAGTGATGGTGTTTGGTGTGTACGTTGTGGCGTTTATTTATATTAACTTGTTTGTATAATCATTTCAGTTTTACGCTAAAATTTTCTTCCTAATAACTCGTCTTCTTCCTCTTATTTGCAAAGTGACATCCATGAAAAAATATATATTAATCAATTAAATACAAAAAGAGCCCATTTGTTTCATTTTTTTAAACATATATATGATTTAAAGATAATTTTAACTACTCAACAAAGACAATAATAATAATAATAACAAGCTCATCACACTCCCATTAAATTATCATTATTATTATTATTAAGTGAGAGTGTGCGGAGGCTTACCGAGTCTTGGAGAGTGGTAGGAGCTTCTTGGAGACCGCTGCAAATCTTACAGTTGAGGTCATAGATGTGGTTGTTGTGGTTGGATGTGGTGTCGTCCAGGATCTCAGACATGGGGTCAAGAGGCAACACATTGAGGGCGTCAGCAGCTGTGTGGGATGAAGAAAACATGTTAATTGGTAAAAAGTATTCGTTGTTAATCTATGTGACAGAAAAGGAATGAAAAAATAAATACTTATAATGTGACTAGAGATAAAAGATGAAACTATAGATGTGTAGGTGAATAAGTGTTTGGTTATATTTATACTATTAACTCTTGTTCCAATTTCCTTTTATCTTCACTCATTTTAATTTTAACAATATATTAATGCAACTCACCTTTTTCCTTTTCCTTAATGAAATCATCTTTGTCAATTTCAATTTCTCCTTTGTGAGACTTCATGATGTACTGATTACCTAAGGCAATCATTTCCAGTTCATGTTTCTCAATGGCTAGCAACTCCTGGAAAATAAAACAATGAATATTAAACTATCTTCTATTATTTCTTTGTGTTTTTCTTTGGTTCAATTTATTCTAATTATCTTTACTAAACTCTCTACATTCTACTAATTCTTCACCTGTACAATTACCAATAAACTTATTAATTAAGTCTCACATATTATTATTACTCTACCTTCTTCTCCTCTCTCTCCCTCCATTCCAGCAGCTCTTTGGAGGCCAGTTCTTCTGAGGTCATCCTTACGAGCTGTGTCGGTGATATTGTTCCCTTGAGAATCTTGTGGTACAGTCCAGTGTTCTTGGGGTCCCTCGCGTTGAACAGGATGCTCCTGTACCGAGTCTTGTACTTCATCCCAACATCCTGAAAACACAGTCGGTTATCCTAATAATGATGAAATGGTGATAATAATAATATCCTTGTTAACCTGTACGACTTTGAAGGTGAGAAGAAGAAGAGAAAGAGAAGAAGCAAATAGATGGATATAGGATGTGGATATCTGCCCCATCTTGCTTCTGCCTCCCCCTGCCTTACCCTGCCAAAGTGTAGGAACAGTTCCCTCTCAATCTCATGTACGAGAGTCTTGATTCCGGCCTCGGTGACGTTCGGGAACTCCTCTTTGGTCTCTTGACTCCTCTTGAACAGACAGTCAGCGAGGGTCTTCCTCACGTTGCTCCTCACCTCACTGTGCTCGGATTTCTTCTTCTCGGGAGCAGGAGTCTTGACCGGAGATACAGGCTGTGTGGAGGGGAGGGAAGGTAATTATAGTATAGTATTTCTCCTACTGTTCTCTTTTCAGGGTCTGGTGACAAGCGTTTTTTTTTTTTTTTTTTTTAACGCATTTTTGTTGTCCCTTAGCCAGTATCCATTTAATGTGTTAAAAAAAGAAGAAAAAAAAGGGGTGGGCCATAGAATTAATTAACTTAAGATGCAACACATAATAGTCTAGCACGTCATAATGTACTGAATGTAATCATTGGGAATATTATGTTATATTATATTAGAACTAAATCACCACATCTCAGACAAAGCAATCTATTTAACTACAGGGAGGAACTTAATGCAAAAACCTTATGGGGAAATATGGTATTAAAAACAGACTTTCTTAGTAACTTGCTATACTACAAGGAAGGGAGGGAACAAAAAACTTATATGGAAAATAGAGTATTACAAACATACTTTCTTAGAAACTTGGTACTGCTACAACACTAGTCAAGACAAGGTGAGCTGAGTGTGTAAGTTAAAGGAAAATGTTCATAGGTTAGAAAAATAAATCACAAATTGAGAAATGTTACCCAAAATACTGCTCTTATAAGCTTGTTTCCATTTTTTATAAGTCTCAATTTTTCTTCAGCAAGTATAGATAGATAATGTTACAAATAGATAGTGTTACAAGTAGATAATGTTACAAGTAAATAGTGTTATTGTACAGCTTTACAAATATGTTTATGCAGCATTACAAGCCATGCTGGTGCGGTCTGCATCTTCACTAATACAAACATTTAATACAACATTAATATAAACACTAACAGTAATACTCACTGCATGGGAAACATTATCTGACAGCTGAAGGAACAGTGGAAAGTGAACAGTATTAGTCAAGTGTTTCCTTCACCACAATTCAACATTCATAGTACAATGCTTACTCAAATTTTGTGTGAAATTGGTCGACATTGCAGGCCACAAAATGCAAATTCGTCTAATGGGCCTTAATATCTCGGTCGCAAAATTGGACCATGCAAATATGGAGGAAGGACTGTATATGTAGATGGTTATGATACATGTGTAATGCATAACATGAATAAAGTCAATGGAAACAGGCTTGTGTGCACACTGGCTGATCTTCATAGATACATCATTTGATTCCCTTCAGTTGTTCTCAAAGACCAATTATTGATATTGTAATTGTCACCAATGGACACATTTCTCTCATTCAACTTCAAAAACCAACACAAATCTCATCCAATAATATTCACAACAGCATTGAAATGACACATTGGAAAGTGGACAGAGTAAATAATTTAAACATACACTCAGGTAAATAAATCAATCAAATAGAAACTGACCTTTTTTGGCTCTTTCATGGGTGTCTTTGGGAAGCACATTTCATCTTTCTTTGGGACTGATGATTCCTTCTCCTTCTTCTCCTCCAACTCCCTGACAATCGACGGGACAGTCTTGACAGAGCTTACAATAACAGTCTTGGGAGTGGAATGGGAGGTGACTGTACTTATTACTTTAGTTAAGGATTCCTTTTCAAGGTTCTCGGAGGTCTTCACAATGACCCGACCGTCTGCAGACTTGACTACAGTGACCTTTTGTGGTATGGAGCTGCTCACGGGACCACCCACTGACTTAGCTACTTGGATGATTTTCTTTTGGCTGAAAAAATCAAAGAAATAAGAGTTAATATTAAGTTCAGAAGTGCATTTTAAGAACATAAGAAAATAATGAGGTTGTAAAAGGCTAGTTGACCTACACAAGGCAGCTTCTGTATTTAACTGAACCTAACCTAATCTAATACATCTGTCATTTCTCTCTAGTGTGACTCAGCTGTTTGCTCACCTTGACACAGCTGTGGAGGGTAAGGAGGCTTGGTTCACTACAGTTCCTGAGGCATTCATCATCCCAGGCTGAAGGATACCACAGTCTGGATGCTCCTTCAGCCAGTCCTTCAGCTCATCAAACGTAGGAGCCTCTGACCCTGTGTTGAGAAGGATAAGTTGAGGTGAAACTACTTATCAAACTACTTTCCCGGGCTTTTCATTATAATTTCATGACACACACACACACACACACACACACACACACACACACACACACACACACACACACACACACACACACACACACACACCTGATATAATCTTCCCAGTGTTCTTCTGGTACACTAACACCTTGGGCTTTGTCTTCTCCACAGTACCAACACCTCGGGCTGACTCCTGCATCTTTAAAACACAAACAGTGATACTTAACATAACTATACACCAAGTCTAGTGAAGCTATGTTATCACTATCAACAGTAACTTTACATGCCATTAACTACTTGACACAATAAAATATGGTGATTATATATATTACATTAAGAGTGAGATAGGTAAGTATATATATCCCTTCCAACCTTTTGCCAGAAGCGAGGCTGAATGACAGGCTAGAGGTAAGGAAACACAACACCAATACTTAATAATAATAATAATACTCCTTTATAAATGATTGGTGATATCATTATAGATCTACATATACACAGACCTTAGTGAGGGGCAAGCTAACCTAACTGAACTACACAGGAAATAAGTTAGATAAGTAAGATAAGTGAAGTGAAACAGTTACAATATTCAATTAATTAACTACAACAACACCAATTAATAAAAAGTAATATCCAGCAAACATAATACTCTACTAATTAATTAATGATCTACTGTGATTACTACTGAAATAAATAAATGAAATAAATAAAATCGATAACTCTCACCTCTCTCCCTCCTAAATCAATGCTCTACTGAAATAAATAAATAAATAAATAAATAAAATAAAATAAGTAAGTCTCACCTCTCTCCCTCCTTCAAACACTTTCTTCTGTGTCACTTTGATAACTTGCGGAGAATTCCCGATTTTCTTCTCATCGCTAAGTATTTTTTGGGGCGGTGTAATGGTGTCCCGCATCAAATTGATCTTTTTCGGGATAGTGAAGCCAGCCAGACCTCCAAGCTTCCTCTGACCTTCTGGGGACTTCTTGATCTCTACAGGCTTCTTCACCTCCACCTGGGACTCCACCTCTGCCTCGGGTCTATTAATTATGATCCGTTTAATGGTCTTCTGTGGAGTTGAGGTTGATGACAGCTGATCCACTTTCAAGATCGGACTGTTGAAGATTGTGGTGAGTGATCCGTCTAACTTTTTCTTCCCTAGTACCACGACGCCTTTCATTGCACGTTCGGTCTTTTTACACTTTGGACAGACCCACTCGTGTCCGTCCTCCTCCATCTGGTGACCTGGGATGGGAGGGAAAAATATAAATGTATAATAAATGATAGCTAGGTCAAGGTTACGGTACTTATATTACTTTCCATGGCCCTGAACTAACTAACTAATAATAATAACTAACTGATAAGAGGGAATATATTGTACAACTGCATGAATAATAATAAATAAATATATAAATTACTTCCTGTGACCTTGAACTAGCAATGATTATGAGAGTAGCGAGAGGTCAGGTCACTCACCGATGGCCTTGGTGACCCCCACACAGGAGCCGTGGAACCAGTCTTCACACCTGTCGCAGCATATCATGAACCGGTTGTTGTGAGGCTTCTGACAGATGCACCAAAGCCTCTCTGGGTCATCATCCTCACCATCCTCCTCATCCTCCATCGACTCATTGTTCTCCTCCTCACTCACTATCACCTGAAAAATGAGTAAAAAAAAACTCATTATCACCTGAGTAAAGAAAAATTATATGACCTGCTTCTACTATGCTTTAAGACATCCATTTTTTTTTTTTTTTTTTTTTTTTTTTTTATACTATTTGATAATGATTTAAATATCTTTTTCTTCACTCACTATCACCTGAGGAAAAGGAAAAAAATTATATTATTTCTTTCACTACTCTTCAAGATATCCATTTTTTTTTTTTTTAACCATTTGTCGATGAATTGAATATCATCTTCCTCCGTCTCTCCCTTTCTCCTCACTTTTTTTTTATACCACCTGAATAATGACAAAAAAATAAACATCATCTCCTTCCACTGCGCTTCAAGACACCCTTTTTCTTTCCCACTTAAACTAAACCTAAACAACTATAATCAAACTCAATACCATACCTCCTCCTCCATGGGCTCCTCCTTGACCGTCTCCTCCTTGACAGCAGCCGGCTTGAGTTCTTCCTTCAGGTCATAGGTCAGCATTTCATCTCCGAATGTTTTTTTCTTGATGGCGCGGTTACTGCGTCTGATGGGAGATTCGTCTTGTGGGGTGACGTTAGCGTGTGGGATTACCTTACGGATTACTCTGATGGTGGTGGTTGGGGTTACTGAAGGGGTTGTTGGGGTTGAGGTTGGCTTCCCTCCACCTCCACTTCCACCACCTCCTCCTCCTCCTCCACCTCCTCCTCCTCCTCCTGCTGCAGCGACCTCAATCCCATTCTTCTTCCCATCCTCTACTTCTCTCTTTACTACTACTACTTTGTTAGGTATTTTTATTATTTTCTTTGTTGGTTCTTTATTGGGTGTGCTGTCTACTTCCTTCTTTATCATGGCTTCTTTCATTTCCATTTCTTTCATTTCTTTTCGTTTCTTGATCGCTTCTCTCTTTCTTAGTATTTCCTCTCTTCTTCTTTGTATTTCTTCTTTCTTTCTCTGCGTTTCTTCTCTCTTCCTCTGGAGCACAATGTCTTCAAAGGACTTGTGTAAATCTCCACCTTTCTGCGGACCAAACTTTTTCTTCTTCAATAGTTTTTTGGAAGATTCTAATTTAATTAAATCTTTATAAGGATTGTCCTTGTCTACCTCACTATCTTGTACTTGTGGCAGTGGTGGTGGTGGTGGTTCTGTTTCCGTTACTGCTGCTGATGTTGGTTCTATCGTAGTACTCTTTTTGATAACCTTAATTTCCTTTTTTATTATTTTTTGTTTGTTTGGTGTTGCTTTTTCATCTTCCTTTGGCGGATCTTTAGGTTGAATGACCTTGACCAGCGTCTCTTTATTCATTCTCGTCCTGGCTGAGTTTAGTACGACCACCTGCCTGACCTCAGTTGGGATCTTGACCTGTATGACCTTTGACCTGCCTTCCCCACCGGTAATTCTTTTCTTAATGACCTTACTCGCACCGCTTAAAATACCTGTCTCTCTTATAGGTAGTGTTGGCTTCTCCTCTTCCTCTTCCTCCTCTTCATTATCTATATCCTGGTTATTCACATCCGTACCTTCTCCTTCCTCCTCCTTCATACCTAGTAAAGAATTATCTCCAAGGGTGTTCGATGCTTTAATTTGCTTTTTGACCAGTAGTATTTTCCTTGCCTTCATGTTCTTGCCGCTTCCTTTAACCATGATAGCGTGTGTGGCGAGACCTTCCCCCACTTTCTGCATTACGTCTGGTGTGGAAAAGAGAGCTGGTTCAAATTGGGGTATGATTTTAGGTGTGGGTGGGGCCTTTTTCAGTACCTTTTTCACCTCCTCCCCCTCTACTCCCTCCTGCTGCTCCTGGGAATCACCTGCTGTTTCTGTGTCTGCTGGGAATTCGTCTGTTTCATTATATTCTTCCGAGTCTGTTAATTTGTCCTCGTTTAATGATAAGTCAATGGGTCTTTTCTTTTTCTTCTTTTTCACTATTGCCACTGTAATATATAGATGATTTCGTAGTTAATATAAATAAAGTAGACCTAATAATACTACATGTTATATATTTTCATTACTGGTGGAGGTATAATTATTTGTGTGAATTTTAATATCACGGAGAATGAGAATCGCTTACTAAATACTGATCAAAATTATAATATCGATGGACACACAAGAGAATAAAAACAGGATCTAGCGACAAGCGGGATATATATTTTTTTTTTTTAATGTATTTTTGTAGTCCCTCAGCCAGTAAAAATAAATGAATAAACAAATAAATAAATGATAATAATAATTGTTCAACTTACCCGAGCCATCTGTCATTAATCCATCACCTTCCTCTATCACAGTGCCAAGAGCGATCATACTTCCTCTTCCTCTTCCTCTTCCTCGGGGTCTTCCTCTTCCTCCTTCTTCTCTCATTCCTCCTTCTGCCTCTCCATCCACAATTTTCTTCCCTCTTCCTCTTCCCTTCACCTCTAGACCTCCAGCATCACCCCTTCCTCTCCCCCTTCCCCTTCCCCTTCCTCTTCCCCTTCCCCTGACTGGTATCTGTTCACCTACACTCACTTTAATGCTCTCTTCTTTCTCTATTTTCTCCTCTTTCTCTTCTTTCTCTTCAGTATTATCTTCCTTAACCACCACCTCACTCTTCTCCTCCTCCTCCACCTCCATCTCCTCCTCCTCCACTTCCTCCTCCTGATCCTCCTCCTCCTCCTCCTCGACGCTAAGTAAGGTAGGTAGTGCAGCTGGGACAAGAGGAACTACTATTTGATGTCCGTCCAGCTGCGCCATTTCCTCCTGCATCTTTTTGTGATTTTCAGCTAAGATTTTTTCCACCTGTTAGACAAGAAACGAGATGTGATTTTTTTTTTTTATATAATGTGATGTTTTGTTTTAGATTATCAATGTTTATTATATTATTAGATTAAGAATTAACACAAATAACATCTATACAGAGAGAGAGAGAGAGAGTTAATTCTTACCTCCTCCCTCTCTGCCTTGTCCATCTGCCTCTGAGATCTGCGTTTGGGTGGGATCTGAGTCTTCCTGAAGGTGGTGCCGCTGGAAGACACTGTGTAGCTGGCAATTGAACCTGACTGTGACTCTCCTGAAGGTGGTAATGTATATATTAGGGAACTGGATTGGTGTTATGTGTGGCTGGTATCATGTAAACTCACTTAGGTTACGTTAGCGTTAGGTTGATGAAGTTAATTGTTTTTATCGAGACATCAAAAAACGGTGCATTGATTATCAGTAACACACGTCAAAATATACTACAAATAGATAATATATAACATTTGAAAATCCATTATAACTATTAAATAATATACAAAACACAGAAAAACATAATAAAAAAGCTTAATAAACATCCCAAAAAACCATTAAATAAACATACCTTCAAACAGAGAGGTGTCCACAAGGTCTTCCAGTTGTCCCAGCTGCTCAGGATTTGCCACCATGTCCAGGAGTGGCTTACCAAGGATCTCTCGGGCTTCTTCACTGTCCAGAACACTTTCCAGGCGCTGGAACGCATCAGCATCCAGCGGCAACTCTGCATAGTTACCAGTGCCTCCAACCTGACCTACTTTGGACCAGAGGAATTTATCATCAATTCCTATTCCATGTATTAAGAATTATATATGAATAGTTTTGTCTCATTAAAAGCAACACTAATTATAAACTTCTCCCTCCACTCACACTAAACCTTCCACCACCCACCCTCACAACCCACCAACCCACCTTCTACAGGTATGCCCGGGTAGCCCTCCACAGTAAGGTTGACGTGCTGTGCTCCATCCGCTGTGGCTGTGATGGTGCTGGTTGCAGTCTCACTCAGGTTGACGGTGGCTCCGCTACCCATCCGCACCACACTAACCTGAGACCCATCTGCACCGTGACTTGCTGGAAAGAAAGGTGTGTGTTAAATTGTATATAGAAATAATACTGGAGGTAACTCTCTCTTTCTCTTTCTCTTTCTCTGGCCCTTGCCATACCCCAAGAGAGAAAAAGAAAGAGAGATAGATAGCACAAGAGAGCCAGGCATAGTACATAACTCTCTCTTTCTCTTCCTCCTCTTTTTCCTTCTCTTTCTCCCACTCCATAAAACCCATAATTAAGGTGAATGGAAACACAGTGAGTCCGGACTTACCTAACAGGTTTTGAAGTTCACTGCCATCCAAGGACACGTTTCCAGTCTCATTATTGACTATAATTATGACTGTCTTCCCCGAGCTGGTGTTGCCCGGAGCCGAGACATCTGAACAGTCCTTAACAAATGAACTGGACATCTGCGGGGAGGAAAAATAAGGTTTAAAAGACTTATTTAACGTCTAAACAGTCCTTAACAAATTAACTGGAGATTTCATTCACCTTTCTTATTTTGCAAGATTCCTAATGAGACCAATTGTGTTATGTAACTCCAACCTGTTTTCTTTCTATATCTTTCTTCTCCTTATTATATTAGTATAGTATAGTACATATTATTACGCATTACCTTCACACACGCCTACAAGACACAGCCAGTTAAGTTCATCTTCAATTATTCACTAAGACACATTTACTGAACACGTCTCTACAGTAAATGTAAGTATAATCAGATCAACGTGTACACCATTTCACTGACTATTTACTTACACATGTACGTAGAGTGCAGTTATTAGATCACTGTGTACACCATTTCACTCACTATTTACTTACGCATTTACTGAACTCTTCTTTACAGTAAATGTAAGAATAATTAAACAAATATGTACACTATTTCACGGACTACTTACATACACATAAGTGTGTAGAATGTGGTTATTTCCTTGAAGCAGTTATCTGGCGGCTTCACTGATAACTAAAGAGTAGTTATCTCGATACAGTAACCTTGCTGATAACTAATGTATTTGTATATAGACTTTATTTATATTATTATGTACCACTACTACTTGTATTTCATCTTATTAAAGGGAAAATATAAGTGATTCCTATTATAGATATTGCAATGGTGGAAAGTATGCAAGACTTTATAGAAAATAGTTGGTAGGAAAGACATTAATATTTACTGTTTCTCAAGTCCTTATTTTTTTTAGTTTTCTGATTATCATTATTTTTTCTTTGTAATTATTTTCTAACACACCTGAACCATACCTACAAAACACTTTACATAGGCCTACGGTTAGTTAGTCTCTATCAAGTAATTATTATAGTAGTAGTGTAGCTAAACAGATAACCTCGTTAGGTTCAGTAGGAGTGTTGCTGTCTGTTCTTCCTTTGTACTCATTTTACATTCCACACACACAACACACACACACACGCACACTCAAACACATCACACACTCTTCTCTTTCGTGTGTTGTATGTTCATGTGTGTGTTCTCTCCCTTGTATAATATCAATACATATTTCCTTCCTTCAAAATTAACTCCTACATATATTCAGTTTCCCAAATTTTTCATTTTTATTATTACATTACTTTAATGATTATATTTAATTATCTTCAAAATAATTAGTGGTGTTACTGATGGGATGTATAATTAACTGTTCCTTCCTACATTAATTATCATGTAAAACAACCACCAGTATATCTTAACAAGTGTCGGAAAATCTTCAATGCGTACTTTTTAGGCCTGAAAGTGTTTTTATTCAACCATTCCCCTAACCCATCCACACCCACAGCAAAATAAGTAGTGAAATATATCTTTTTCAAAAACAAAATCTAACCTTTCTAAAACCTAGACTAAATCTAACTTTTCAACCTAAGTTACCATAACGCTGCCCCATCGGCAAGCTAACAATCCCTTTCCATAGTTAGTTTTCAATCTAAATCTAACCTTTCTTCACCTAACATAACCACAGTCAATGCATTTTGGGTCTTAAACTTGTCATCTATTACATATCTCGCCATACTTAGTTTTTCTGAGGTAACGCTACTATCATTTCATTTATTTATTTTCTTTTCTTTTTTATGTGTTGGCCCTTTATGTTTCGTACAGAACTTTACAGCATTTAAGAACATAAGAATTGAGGAGACTGCAAGAGGCCGGTTAATGACCTACACGAGGCAGTTCCTTGTCCCCCACCCTTGGAATAATCTAATATTTAGCCATCCCACCTGTCATCCCTATCCATACTCTGATCCAACCGTCTTTTAAAGCTACCTATTGACTTACCACTTACTACGTGTCTATCCAGCCTATTCCAACCGTTCACCACTCTGTTAGTGAACCAATATCTACCTATGTCTGTCCTGAATCTAAGTTTTTTCTACCTTTTACCCATTTTCACTGAACTGCCTCCAAGGAGCCTATATCCTTCTTATAATAAGTGGACCAAAATTGAGCTGCATAATATAGGAGGGGTCTAAATAGCGCTAAATACAACCTCAGAATGACCTCAGAACACCTACTAATAAATCCCAATATCTTGTTGGCCCTATTTCTAGCTATAATACACTGTTCCCTGGGGGGCAAGTCACTGCTTACTTGAACTCCCAAGTCCCTCACACTATATGACCTTCCTAAGGTGTTGTCATTTAATTCCGGGCTGAGAAATTTACCCAACAAAGATAGGTTAAAATGTCTTGATCTCCACTCCTTAGAGAGAAGGGCAAGAGGGGACATGATTGAGGTTTTCAAATGGGTAAAAGGAATTAATAAGGGAAACATTGATCAGGTTTTAGAATTTAGTAGCCAGGATAGGACACATGGAAATGGGTACAAGCTTGAAAAACTTAGATTCAAGACAGACATAGGTAGATATTGGTTCACAAACAGAGTCGTGAACTATTGGAATAGGCTGGATAGACACATAGTAAGTGGTGAGTCAATAGGTAGCTTTAAAAGACGGTTGGATCAGAGTATGGATAGGGATGACAGGTGGGATGGCTAAATATTGGATTATTCCAAGGGTGGGGGACAAGGAACTGCCTCGTGTAGGTCATTAACTGGCCTCTTGCAGTCTCCTCATTTCTAATGTTCTTATGTAATGTGTAGTCTACACTGAAGGACATAAGAACATAAGAAATATTAAGATAAATAAGGAGGCTGCAAAAGGCTAGTTGACTTACACAAGGCAATTTATTATTATATTATTATTATTATTATATATCATTTTATACTCCCATAGCTGCCTTGACAACATACATTTTGACATGCTTCAAAATATAGTATTAAATAACAGCCAAAATAAATAAACTTCAATAATTATAATTAATACGAAGTGCTGAGGGATACGCCAGTTGTACCACGTTGTTATCCACTATTCCTACGGCCTGTGCCTTATTATTTACCTGGTAAGCATCTTTCGAGGTATGAGGTTAATTATGCTTTTTACACAAAAGTTAGGCAACTGCCGTATCTATAAGGGATCACTATGAGGATACGGCACTCGTAACTGTAACCTAACATAATAATGCCTTCTATAAACATATGAAATTCAGATCGGCTTTGTTCTGCTTTAAGTTAATTTATTTGATATTGAAGATAATTTGTATAACCTCGTGCACTCCACGAGTTCCTATATACGCAGTCTCATATAACACCATTATCTAATATATACACGTTAATATCACCTATCTACGCCTTCTGTAGCTCCTTAATCACCTCGAGTTTAATTATCTTTAGGAACATGGAATAATCTAATGAATGAAGTTATATTTTGTTTTATACACAAACTAAATTTACAATAACATCACGGGGACAAAATCAATATGTCCTTATTTTAACCTTTCCTAATACTATATCTGGTTCTCTGTCTCACCTTAATGTCCGCTGTGCCTCTTTGCGTGTTGGTATAACCTTTTAATAGTTATTCATGGCTGCTCAAGGGCGTGAGGAGGATTATTGTTATGGTTATGCTAGAGGTTAACAGCGGCCATCTTGTTGCTGCGGCGTCTCCTCTTCTTCTTCTTCTTACCTTGAATACAAATGCCCTTTTTCCTTTTAAATTCTTTTTAATTTATATTAATTTACTGGAATAATACCTAAAGGATTTATCATTTGATGGGTTTTATGAGTTTATTGTTGGCTTAGGCGTCTTCTCTAAGGTATGTAAATCTTTCTCTGCTTATTATTGTGACTTTGATTATCTTGAATATTTTTCCTCTTAAATTCGTTTTTCCTCAACTTAATATATTGTAATGGGAGCTAACAGGCAACAACACTTTACATTCTAGTTAAGTTATTTCAAGCATTGCACTCATTTCACGTCAATCATCCTAGCA
>JAXIVD010002550.1:0-30000 GCA_036785275.1 Cancer borealis
ACCCAGCATCATCATCACCACCATCACTCAAAAATAAGTAATCACCTTCTGCCATCTATGTTTCCTTTGTTGTTTTTTGCACGAGAAAACCACTGCCTTCCCTTCGTACCTACTAACATATACTCTCAAATACTTACAAAGGTATATACATAAGAAAAACATTACCACACAGACCTCATTTAACTAGGAAACAAGACCCATGATATAACGGCAGGGTTTAGGATACAAGGACCTATAATTCCCTTGTACAGTGAACGAAAACACAATGTAAATAAAATGTATCAAAAAAAGGCAAAAATATATAGAGCAAAACAAATCTTAAAGAGCGAAAGAGTGACACAGACAATTCAGTTCCTGCATAAAAATCGTGTGTAATCTCCGGGTCGCTGGTTCTTCCGGTATCTATAGAAAAAAAAATTGTATAAGAGGAGGAGGAGGAAAGGAGGAGGAGGAGGAGGAGGAGGAGGAGGAGGAGGAGGAGGAGGAGGAGAGGAGGAGGAAAAATGTATTGGTAGTCTATTCATACATACTTTCGGTCCGAGAATGTGTAGTAAATGTCAGTCGCAGGGAGAAAAGGTTGTCGTGCATTCCTGATTTGATATTTGGAGTGTCTGCATCACTGGAGAGAGAGAGAGAGAGGAGAGAGAGAGAGGAGAGAGAGAGAGAGAGAGAGAGAGAGAGAGAGAGAGAGAGAGAGAGAGAGAGAATGTGTTTGTCTCTCTCTCTCTCTCTCTCTCTCTCTCTCTCTCTCTTCTCTCTCTCTCTCTCTCTCTCTCTCTCTCTCTCTCTCTCTCTCTCTCTCTCTCTCTCTTTTAAAGTTCACACGTCCTACTTTTGCAACAAATCCAATCAGTTCCTCCTTCCAGCCTTTCAAGTTTTCATCATCCCTGCCAGGTCGGGTCTCGAACAACTCAAGTTTTGTCGGGAAGTCTAATCGTGGGCGGCTTATACAGAAACAAAAGAAACCTTACATCCAGAGACGAGCTTCTTCCCCTTTCTCTTAATGCAAGTTAAGTACATTTCCTGTTATTGGTTATTCCTTCCTTTCTGACAACATGCAGTAGGAGGTATATATATATAGACACACCAATGGACGGACGGACACAAATATCAATAATTTGGTGGATTTTCGAAGTCTCCCATCGCGTCCCATCCCATCCCGTCCTCCTTGCACAATGGCCTCGTTTCCTAGTAGTCATTGGTGCCATTTTCTTGCGTGTAGGTGGGGGAGGAACGTGCTTGTTGTCCTCGATGCTTCCGTACACCACCACCACCACCATTACCACCACCACCACCACCACCGCCACAAAGCTTCCGATACAAGCAGAGACATCTTTACTAATGCATCGTGAGGCGTGCCGATGAAAGTGAATGCATGCTAAATGAAGGTGCATTAAGATTCCTATGCAGATATTATCAAGGTTATGAAAAAAAACTAGTCACGTAGTACTAAAACCTTTAAGTAACAGCTTTAAGCATATAAAGATTGCTAAATGATAATCAAATGTTTATTATATTATCTTTTTTTTGTGTGTGTGTGTGTGTTTTAATTCTTGTTTACCTTGGTTGTGTGTGTACCTTCGATGGGTGGGGTGAAAAAAAATAATACTAGTCGTGTGTGGAAGGTTAAATTTAGGTTTTAATGTGAGTACTGCAAGCAGCTCCATCAAGGCGGCCATAGCATGTTTGGTGGGGTGGTTATTTTTTTTCTTCTCTCTCTCCCTGTGTTTATAATTCCAGTGAGTGTGTTGAGGTCGTCCGTGTGTGTCTGCCGTGCGGTGCGAGGGGTCAAGGGACAAGCAAACTCGAAGCTAAATTTAATGTCTTCTTAACGATTTGTGAAAGCTTTGTCTCTCTCTATCTCTCCCTCTCTCCCTCTCTCTCTCTCTCCCTCTCTCTCCCTCTCTCTCTCTCTCTCTCTCTCTCTCTCTCTCTCTCTCTCTCTCTCTCTCTCTCTCTCTCTCATCCTTGCTCAACACGCCTTTCCATCACAATATTTCGGAAAAATCTCCATCCACTGTCAGGACGCATTCGTAATGATGTACAACTTGACGGCGTACGCACGAACACCCCTTCCCTTCCCCTCCCTTCCCTACCCTTCCCTTCCCTTCCACCGCCAGTCAATAATGGAAGGTGTGGATGACAGCCCCATTCACCCGTCTGACCCCCGCCGTACCTAATCACCCGTCAAGACACACACACTTACACCTTACACCACCGCCTCACCCACAACATGAATGAGGGAACGTCTTAAGAAGTGCTTGAAATTGGCTTTATATATTGACCACTGATGAACACACACACACACACACACACACACACACACACACACACACACACACACACACACACACACACACACACACACACACACCTTGAGACCTTGAGACATATAGATCGTGTCCTTCGTCTTCCTCTAGCACTACTTACCCTGGACGTGCCCGTGGCGGTAACAGCCACTACGCCAAGGACACTCTTCTTCTCAGCTCGTCATGGTCACCCTCACTCTCGTACCTGACAACCTCATGCTATTCCTCCTCCTCCTTCTCCTCCTCCTCCTCCTTGTCATGTTACTCCTCCTTCTTCCTTCTTTCCTTCAGTTCTTCTTCAGTTCCCTCTTTTTTCAGCCATTCACTCTCACGCTCTCTCCTCCAGCCGCCATTTCACTCCAAACTTTGACGAACTCTTGTCCTCGTCACCCACTTCCAACACAGTGTCCCTGAAACTCCCGGTGGACGGCGACACAACGCACAGAAGTCGTAAAGTTGCGACAGACATCTTCCTTTCCAAGTTACAATAGACACGAAGTCCCTGCGGAAAGCTGGGACTTTTCCTCTCATAAAAAAATCACAGAATCGTAAATTGCACACTAGCAGATTTTGAACATTTATTGGGTAACGAATGAAATAACTTACATTGATGAAATATGTGAACCCGTTTCATGTAAAAATTACAATGTTGGCATAAAGAATGATCGCCTGACCTTTGTGTGGCCGCTACGTGGCCTTGTTGGTGGTGCTGTGCCGTAAGAAACTGAACTGAACCCAACACAAGGCCGGCGGTTGCTGCATAATATATCAGACACTCCCTCCACGCTGACAGGTGCTGCAGAATTCCCGCAGCTCACACCTGTCTCCCATCTACAGGTATTTGTATTAGCGAGTCATTCCAGCCGTCGAGGCGAAACAAGCTGAAACAGAGGAGCCTTAACGCAAAGGTTACCAGTTGGCCTCAGCGTATGGGAGGGAGCGAGGGACCGGCTTAACGAGTCGTGCCTCACGCTGCCTTCCTGACTTTCTCTCATTTTCATCTACCTGTACGCGCCTCACGATCACTCATTTGTTCATGATTGTTGAAATAGCCTGTTTGCCTGCCTGATTACCCCTCCCCCCCTCCCTCAATTCCTTCCCCCCACGCCTCGTCTACTCGATGGGAATACTAAAAGGCTTCAGATAAATCTTTTTATAACTAGCCACTTTTTTTCCCTCTTCCTTTTTTCTGTCCATAACGCCGAATTAACTTTTGAGTGAACCTAAATTTTTTAACATTGTAGTAGTCTTTCTAATATGGACACAATGCTTCTTCTCTTTTCTCTTTCGTACATATTTCATCTTACTTATCAGAGTTTTCACGAACCAACTTCACATTTTCTTTCTTCACTAGCAAATCATTTCTCTCCTCTGAACTACTATATTACATATTTTCTCCATCACGCTTACGTCCCGCAGTTCATTACCTCAGCACGGCAGCAATAATTCATGTGTTTCTCTGCACCATCGATTCGTAACTATTACAAAGCCTGAGTTTTACTACGACACCCCAGAGCTTGGCCGCAACATACACCCTCACCAGCACCTCAACTTTGACTCACTTTGCTAACATTTTTCAGTCATTTACACAGGGCTGAGAAAAAGAATACCCACAGTGTACCATTCCTCTAAACAGAACAAAAACAGCAGAGGAATCCGAAACATGCGATGTGAGTTAAGTTTTTGAAAGCCTTGATATTCCCTTCTTGAAAATGTGTTAGTTTCTGGGAGGAGGAGGAAAAACAAGAGGTAGTCCGTTCAAGAGTGTACCAGCAACAGTACAAGTGCGTGGGGATGGCGTCTGGGAACAACACGATTCTACGACTCTCACTGCTACCTCCTCTTCCTCCTTCTCCTCTTCTTCTTCCTCCTCCCTACATACCAGCTCACCTTGCATGCACGTAGCAATACTTTTGGGAGCGAATCTTTTGCTTCCCTAATGAGCAGGATCGCCTCCCAATCCCCTTGATACTCCTCCCGCCAAGGTGACTCCAATTACCTGGATGTTTCGTCACGTTACACGGTGTTATTATCGCAAGTTTTGTTAATTTTGCGAGTCAGAGAAATATTGCACGTGGTAGTTAAGCAGATAGTATTGTTTTGTTGTTTTCTTTTTTATGTATTTCCATTTTCATTCTCAGTAACATCCCTTTTGATTTCTGGTTAGTAATAAAAAGGTTTAAATCCTCCTTCACCCGCTGCAAAATTCTTATTTTTGACATCCATGACCCCAGCCTATGACGACAACTCTCACCTTCCTCAGCCACCAGCCGCCCCCTGACCCTGCCTGCCTCCATCCCCTGCTTCATCATCAGTCGTAATCATGACAGCACGCCTTGCCCTCCCTCACCCCTGTATGCCATGCCCTCTCACCCTTCATCTTCCCTCCGTCAGACACTCAATCACCTCCTCTCACTCTTACCTTACTTTACTTAACTTACTTATCTACTCCTCTCCTCTCTTACCTTTCACATATATCCTTCCTCTTAGCACCTTCTTTCCTTACCTCCCTCCACCTACGTTAAATCCTTCCCCTCACACACCTCCCATTCACACCCCTCTGCCTCCATCTCGTTACTTTCCCCTCATCACCCTCCCACGCCACTCTCCCCTCCCCCATGCACGCCACCTCCTGCCCCCTCACGACCCTCGCCTCCCAGTCACTTCGCCACCTCATGTGCGTTTCCCAACACTCGTCCTCGTCTTGCCTTGGCCTCTGACACGACCCTTACCTCTCTTTCGTTTCTCTCCTCTTCCTCCTCTTCCCGCAAGCAGGTCGTCACGCACCCCTCCCGTTTTTCTTTTTTTTTATATATTTTTTTACGCGTTCCTCCTCTTCCTCATCCTCTCCCGTCTACCGCCAGCCATTACTGTCGTCTCCCTTTCTCTTCAAACAACTGTCAAGCCTCGATCCGATCTCTGTTATTTTCAGTTCCTCTCTATTTTTTCTTTTTCTTTACCTGTCCGTCACACCTCACAGCCTCCACAGCATTCGTACACAGCCCACCCAAGACCTCAAAGGAGTATATAGTTGGGTTTTTTTTTTTTTTTTTCTCTCTCTCTCTCTCTCTCTCTCTCTCTCTCTCTCTCTCTCTCTCTCTCTCTCTCTCTCTCTCTCTCTCTCTCTCTCTCTCTCTCTCTCTCACGTATTCTATAATTGTTCAGAACAGGTAACAAACAACACATGATTTCCAGAGGCATAAAAAATGAACTCCAATTTAAAGTGTGGAAAATACTTTCATTCAACACTACCATCAACCAAAGCTCACACATTCCCCCACAGAGTTGAGGAATTCCAAATTAATCTTCACATTAAGCGGCTTTATTTGTATGCAAAAGTCGCCCCCCCCTTTCAAAATGGCGGACCGGCATGTATATATATGTATGTATGTGTGTATGTATATATAAAGAATAAAATAATAAGCCTTGATTGGCCTCATTTACTAATTAGCAGCATAATAATTATTCATCATCGTGGTGGTGTAGTTAATGACACCGCTATCTTGTGTGTGTGTGTGTGTGTGTGTGTGTGTGTGTGTGTGTGTGTGTTTGTGTTGGAGGGGAAAAGAGGAAACCCCTCCCCCTTAACACACACACACACACACACACACACACACACACACACACACACACACACACACACACACACACACACACACCCGAGCCAGCAAACTCAACGTGGACGCCAACAAAACACACGTTCATAAATGTATACTAAACTCAGGCTTGACATTCCTTGAGCAAAAATGTGCTTTCCCGGGCTGCTGGGGCCGGAGGGAAGGTTACCGTGAGGCGCGAATCAAGTGCTTGTTTGCCGCCACCTGGGAATGCGAGACACCTGGAGACAAATTACCAAACTACTGACGAAGGTGTGGTAATATTTGTACTAGTTCTGGTGGTGGTGGTGGTTGATATATAATGTTAATAATAATATTGAAATAACTTATACACAAAATCGTCTCAAAAGTGTATTATCTACGAAAATAGTATTATGTCTGCGTCTCTCTATATCAAACACACACACACACACACACACACACACACACACACACACACACACACACACACACACACACACACACACACCTGTCATTCTACCAAGCCTCCACACCTGCATTACGCCCCCTCCCACCTTGCTACAACGCCCTATCACACTCGGGCTTCTGGTGGTCTCCTCTGAAGCCTGGATGACGAGGCCCGCAGGCACGCTGGGCTGTCGAGGCCGAGTAACGGAGCCTCGCGCGGGGCTGATCTCTCCTCGTCCAGCCCCTTCCACGTCCCTCTCTCCCTTCCTAGCTACGTACTCGTTGCTATGGCAGTCACATCGCCCACCTGAACGCTGGTGAAATGAACACATCGGTCGGTGCTTCTACAGGTGAACCGAACACGTCAATCGGCACGTCTCCTTCCCGGTGAACTGAACGGATTATGTGTATGTATGTGTGTACGTGTGTGTGTGAGTGTGAGTGTGTGTCTGTCTTGAAGCGGATGGAATGTGCCTCCTTGACGGTTTAGTTTCGGGATACATCACTAAAATGTATTAGAGAATTCGGAAAAAAAAGTATTCAATCTTTTTTTATCTATAAGTTCTAGGCGTTCCTATTAAGACAGCGTCAGTCAGAGGGTTAACGTGGCGGGAAGGAGTCAGTCGTGGGTGAAGTGACAGGTGCCGGGCTTGAGATCCTTCAGCTGACTTGGGATAAACGAGGCAACACTTTCCCCTTAACCCAACCTGACCTCGTGCTCTTCCCCCACGTCCCTGGAAGGCATGCCGGCGAAGAACAGCAGCAGCAGCAGCAGCAGCAAGTAAGCAAAGATAAGAAATAAAACTCCACAAACACAGCGTCGCTAAAGGTATAACGGCACTAGTACATTTCTTACGGGATTAAAACACTAAATAAACGTGACGATAATAATGTTAGTTAAGCACGACCCAGATTGAATAAGGAATGAAAATGAAAAGAAGGATGCTGGTGGTGGTCGATGGATGAGATGAGAGAGAAATTACTATGAGTTACGTCTCTCTCATATCTCTTTTTTTTTTTTTGTTCTCTCATTCTCTCTCTCTCTCTCTCTTTGCTGACCCTGACACCACTCACTTTCTTCACTCCAAGTTAGGCTCATTCCTCTGACAACACAATGGCACCCACCCTTTCACCCCTCACTCTATCCTCCCCACCACCCACTCACCCACTCATACTCTCCCCTCACGACCTACTCATCTCCCCTCTATTCCCAACCCACTAACATCTTCCCCTCTTATTCCCCTTTACAAACAACTAGCATCTTAACCTCACAAACAATATAATTTCCCCTCACAAATTACTAACACTCTCCCCCTCTCTCCCTCCCTCCCTCCCTCCACTTCCCCTTTCATCACTAGCACCTCTCCCCTTACCACCTAGAGGCACACTTATTCCCCCTTTGACCCAGGCGTGCTGTTTCCCTCACTCCCCGCGCCTCGCTTCCCCTCAAGGCCCGGTATTGCCTTTCCACCTCAAAGACCCATGACACTTCTTCCCCTCACAAAGCATCGTATCATTTTCCCCCGCCCCCCTCTCCCCAAAGGCTCTGCAGCACTTTCCCACTCCTCACCTTCCCATTCAAGTCCCGTGGCACTCCTCCTCCTCCTCCTCCTCTCACCCTCTCACCCTTACCCTCTCTCATCTTCTAGTGGTGGTGATGGTGGTGGTGGTATTTAGGTAAACCTCAAGAGAGAAATTGGAGAGATTAACTTGGGTGACCGACGCCTCCCTTGGGAAATACTAGATGATATAGGCTGAGGAGGAGGAGGTGAAGGAGGAGATGGAGGAGGTGGAGGAGGTGGAGGTGGAGGAGGTGAAGGAGGAGGACTAGAGGGAGATATAAGTGGTAAAAATGAGGAAGACCAATTATGCGACGAAGAAAATTGTGAGTGATGACATGAATTACATAATGACTAAAAAAAAATTGCATCAATCATCTTCATTCAGTTGATATATTGTGATGGTCAAAAGTTTGTTTAAAAAAGAGTCTATGAAGCACTGTAGGCCTATGTAATTACCTACTTATACGTCTGTTCAACTTCCTTTTCCATTCATTAGGCTTATCCAATGTCTTTTTCCTTGTTACTTAATGAGGTAATTAGGTTAAGTCAGCCATCTTCGCTCTCCTATAAACTGGTTCTCCCTATCTATATATGCATTATTCAAGTGGAGTAATTTTTTTTTCTCTCTCTCTTTGTCTAATACTTTTCCTGTTTAAATATTCTTCACTGCTTCCTTCCTCTCCTCACACTCACACACACACACACACACACACACACACACACACACAAGCCAAACGCAGGTCATTTTTCCCATAACACCTGAACAAAGTGAGTTGGAGAACCCACTCAATACAAAACGCGACCCATACCAATATTGGCGGGGAAATGCGACATCTGGGGACGACCTCATCAATTAGTGGACATTAATTCACACGGCTGGGTACCCTTTTTGTGTGATGGGGAGGGGGGATGAAGATGGGGGTGACGGAGTACGCGGTAGGTTTAGTGGGGAAGAATGAGGGAGGGAGGGAGGAAGGGAGGAAGGGTAGGAGGGAGGGAGGGAGGAAAGGAGGGGCAGGGAAGGAGGGAGAATAAAAGTAGGAGCTTATGGCATTTTCTGTACTCTCTCTTTTTTTCTTTCTTCTCTCTCTCTCTCTCTCTCTCTCTCTCTCTCTCTCTCTCTCTCTCTCTCTCTCTCTCTCTCTCTCTCTCGCTCTCTAACTCTATCTAGTTCATGGTCTAGTTAGCTGCCTTGCTTCCACTGATTGCATTTACTACACCTGTAATATATGCATTAAATCACCTATTGAACTGAACTTGGCTCGGAGTCCCACGCTGGCTGGTAACAAAAAAGAACAAGAAAAAAAACAGAACTTGCATCGAGAGGTAATTGAGTTCGCGACACAGTTACTTGCATTATTTACCTTCGTTTGTGTTGTGTTGTGTTGGTAAACCTGCACTGACTTTCTTATTAACTATTTAAATTAAAATGTACCGTAATCAGCAATACAAAGAAAATTATATAAGAAGGCAACGGTGTATATATTTTAATCTTATTGTTCATTAATTTTATACATCCTCTTAGTGCTGTGAAAAATACCATCAATCATCTATTTCCTTCAAATCATTACACGGCGACACATAATGATATATAATACACAAGAAAAAAATATATATAAAAAACAGCATCTATCATATTCCTTCCGCTGGGCATCGATAACCTACTGGTCTGGCGTCGCCCTGAGCTCAACACTTACTCTTAATCCCATGAGTTGAGTGAAGACTAATATTCTTAAGTCATAACTCCCAGGGGGCAGCTCCAAGGCTTAGTGCATTACCTCTGACTAACTCCTCCTATTATCTCTCTCTCTCTCTCTCTCTCTCTCTCTCTCTCTCTCTCTCTCTCTCTCTCTCTCTCTCTCTCTCTCTCTCTCTCTCTCTCTCTCGAAAAGAAAGGAGAAAGGGGAAGAAAAATGAAGCGACAAGAAGTGGAAGAGGAGACGGGAAAAAGGCTACACGTTTCTGTTATGAGAAGTTAGAAAGAAGGAGGAGGAGGGAAGGAAATGAAAGCTCAGAAGTTACGGAACAGAGGAAGGAGGAGGAGGAGGAGGAGGAGGAGGAGGAGGAGGAGGAGGAGGAGGAGGAGGAGGAGGAAGGAAGGAAAGACCTCGCGGGCAAGTAAGGCGAGTAAGATGGATGGATGCTGAGGAGGGAGCAAGACCTCAGGGGAAGGTAAAGGAGAGTGAGGCACGGGTGGAGGAGGAGGAGGAGGAAGTGGTAGGGGGTGAAGAGCCTCTGGGAAGTAATGGACGGGACAAAAAAATCGAAGCTGAGATTTACCTTCACCTGAGTCACTGCAACGCTTTTCTACCTGGGCCACCTGTCACTCACCTGACACTCCACCACCTTCACACTGCCTCGACACTCACCTGGAGAAGAAAAAAAAGATTAATTATTAGTGATATTCATTTATACATACTCAGTCTCCTCCTCTTCTCCCTTCTACATATATTCCCTCGCCATCAGTATAAAGGTGTAGAGTTGTGTAGTTCATTCAGCCAGGTAACCTTGCTCTAAATCAAAAGGCTTTATGTTCATGTTCCTTTGTAACTTACCCTTCCGCCTCCCATATCCTCCTCCTCTTCCTCCTTCTCCTCCTCCTCCTCCTCCTCCTCCTCCTCCGCCTCCTCCTCCTTCTCCTCCTCCTCTTCTTCTTCCACATCATAGTCGGTTTATTCAGGCTCACATGTTGTTGTCAATTGTTCCACTATGACTCACTTAATTATAAGGTAAGTTAACTGGCCCAGAATGAATAGGGTTCGTGCTGCTGGTGGAATATGTTCACCAGCTAACTAACAATTAGTGTTAGGTGTCATGCGGTGCTAATTAAATGGTGTCGCGTGGCATCAGGAGACGACCTGTTGATGCCACCAAGGCTCGGCGACGTCTTTGTGTCTAGTAACGTAACACACATCGTAGGAGCGTGTGTTCGGTGGGCGAGTCCCCGTTAGTGGAGGCGTGTCCCCTCGGGTGGCGGGTTTGGGGGTACTGGGTGTCAGGGATGGGAGGGGGAGGGCCTGCTCGACACCCGCCCCCCCAGCCAGCGGTCAGTGACACTACCTCCCTCTTGGTCCCTCCTTCCCTCCCTCCCTCTCTTCCTCACAACACTTCCTTCCCCACCTTTACACACTCGACATTTCCTTGAAGTGTTCGTTGTGTTCCACGCACGGTATTCCTAGCCGTGGACGGCAGCCCCGCCGCGGCCTGTCTCCCTCACAGGGCCGTGCCATTGTGCATGGGACGATGAAACATTCCTATTACCAAAATACTAAACCATATATATATATATATATATATATATATATATATATATATATATATATATATATATATATATATATTATATGCTTAGTGCAGTACGAGGTTAGAAACGATCAATTGATTTATAGTGTGCAAAGGAGTCTCCCTCCGTGTGCCTGTCAGACCTGTCACGCCGCCTCTCATGCATGGTTTGGTGTTAAAGGTCCTTGCTGACGGGTCTTGTCCGTCTGAGGGCGAGGCACCCTGCCACCTCAGCCGCTGGTCAGGACTTGTCGGTGACCCCAAGGCTGCTACTCTCACTGCTACAGTATACTACAGTTTTCCGTTAATTTCCTGGCGGTAGCGTCAGGGAAAAGTCGCTTCTATGCACATGAGTTAGATAAAGAAGGAGAAATACTTTTATTTCAGTCTCTGTTGGAAGAGTGTGCTGCAGCTGCTTGTTTCGACGCTGCCAAGAAGGAATCTTGCCGTGTATTCAGCAAGGCACAGTCACCAACCCTCAGAACAGCAACTACTCGGCACCAACACCGCCGCCACGTGACCTACTAAGGCGGAGGAAAGCACCGGCCGGCCTCAAGTAAGTAGTACCGTAAACCTGAATGAGGAACTAGACAGGGAGTGTGTGGGAGAGAGATCGAGGGAGGGAGGAGTCGAGGGAGGGCGGAGGGGACGAGAGGGGGAGTGGGAGAGTGAGCAGGGAGGTAGGATGGGGGGGACCAGGGCAGTTTTGTCGGGCCTCGCAACGCCGGTAGAGAGTTGCAGCGCAGGTACCACGCGGCGACGTCTCCACAAAGAACAAAGACTTATTATTCGAGGTCTCGGGAATAGCTTGACAGATATCACGCTGCTTTACCTCATGTCTACTTCATACTTTAACCTTACCAAACATGGATCGTTGAGGCTAATAAAGTGAATATCTGCCATAGGAAATAGGAAAACAAGACCCAATACAGGAACTGCATATAGGACATTTAAACGCGTGTGAAGCCAAGGAGTGTGTGGCATTGAGAAGCGACAGATGCATGGTTCTCTGGGCGTCCGTGTGTGGCTGCTCCTTGGAAAAGCCGTGTTGGAGGGGAGCCAAGAACCGGTGTACACCTGCCCAACACCATGACGGGCAGCAGGTTTTTTCCTTTTTTTTTCTTTTATGATGGCTGTCCGGACACCAAACCTTGAGGTAATCCAGTGTAGGTGAATAGGAAACTGCCAACAACAACTGGCCGCTAATATTGAGGGTCGGGGAGGCACCAATGTGACATACTACATACCCACAAGTATACACACGCTGGGGTATACTAGACAATGTTTTCTTTTTTTTAATATCTAACACGGATTCACCTCCAGCCGCCGCGAAATAAAAGCAAGATTAATAAACGTAATAATGGTAACTTTATAATGTTTCTGACCTTCCTTGCAGCTTGCCAACCACGGCTGCCAAGTGCGTACACGAGGCTGTGGAGAGATTGATATCTTCATCCCGTCTGGTACACGTTAGTTAATTATGAAACACTGCAATTAAGACGTAGTTAAAATCAATCACAACAGCGGGAGATATTACTGATTTAATAACTCATCAACTACACACGAACAATTATCGCTGTGATGGTTATCGGATGGCTCGCTGCTTCACTTATCCGAGCATTACGACCGAGCACTGAAGCCTCGAACACGTCTCACCTATCAACGCCTGGCAAGGTAATTTTTCTTCCTCACTCTCCCTCCGCCTCCTTGTCCCCCGTCCACCCCCCCTGTCCCCGTCTCCACCCCATGCAGTACATTCCTCAATGGAGCCTCACACTTTCTGGAGGCCCTGCCACTATAGAAGGGTTTATGACCTCTGCTGAATTGGGAAATGCTTCCAAATCATGTAATGAATTATTCACACAGCGTCCATGTCACGTGTCTTGGTATACAAATAGGTGCTGCTTCATTATAGCCGAGCTGTTTGGGTTCAGTGTTCCTCTCCTCCTTGTACAGCTTCCCCCTCTCGTGTGTGTCCTTGCTGCCTGCCTCACACGCCTTACACTGCCTCCTAACACTGCCTTGCTAGGCCTGCGGAACGCCTGTGATGTCCTTGTATGTAATGCTATGTGACTGCACGACTCACCGCTGTTCTTACCACTGATTGCATTCAAGAAGTCGTTATTCTTAGCCACCTTTCTGACAAAACAAGCCGTAATTGCCTTGGAATAATGTTTATTTTCTAGCATTTTGGTAATTTTTTCTTCATAAAACAAATATTAATTGAATTCACACGCAATGAACTCACTACTACACAGTTCTATAATGTTGACACTGATGAGCACATAAAGAGCTCACTCATTTGTATAATGCATGGCAAACAATGATATGCATTATTATTATTACTACTACTATTAGTGTTATTTTTTCCACCAATCATTAATGTAGTAATTCCCTTGTACATTTTTAGTCTATGACTGCCATTTAAATAAACATTTTATTATTATTATTATTATTATTATCATTACTATTATTATTACACACACACACACACACACACACACACACACACACACACACACACACACACACACACACATACAGTACATACATACATGAATAAACACTAAATAAAGTTATATATATATATATATATATATATATATATATATATATATATATATATATATATATATATAGTATACATACATACATACATACATATATATTCGAGGGTTCTGTATAAGAATCGATTATCTGTGAAAAACAAGAGGCTTGGCCTGGCGCCTCAGGGAATCCCTGGAGGAGGGGAGAGAGGGACGAACAAACAAATGGACGGCTGGGCCTCGTGAGGAGACTGGGGGCATCCTCTGCCACCAGGGGAGGGGTGAGCAAGGGACAGGGAGGGACAGGTAGGGACAGGTGAGGCTGAGGATGGTGCATCGAACACGGAAGGGAAGGTGCCTGAAGGAAAAGTGTTTGTAGTGTGTACGTACACCAACACATACACAGGAAAACACACTCTGCATGAAGGAAGAAAGCGAGAGGCAACACGAGGGCAGGTCACAGTGACGCGTCACGCAAAGGTTACACTCACCCGCCGGGGAGGTAAGACTGTGACCCTGACCCCACATGACCTTGTCAGGGAAAACTTAGGAAAATATCTACTGAACCAATAAAAATATATTCATACAACCCCATAACATTAAAACCATACTGCCACACGACACACACACACACACACACACACACACACACACACACACACACACACACACACACACACACACACACACACAACACGACTAATAAATTGTCACCGATACTCTAGACTTTAAAAAGAAATCATGAAGTCACCCTAGATGAGGAAATATTATAAAAAAATATCTAAAATGAGTTCGAGGCGGTGAAAGTCCTTGCCGCCAGGATACCCTAGAGTGTCTTGAGACCACGGGTTAAGAAGCAGCTCAGGTGTATTCCAGGTGGACCATCTCTCGTCAGGTCAACCACCCACCTATACCTACCCACCCCCACCCACCCACTAACCCACCCACACCCCACTTATCCTCACAGTCAGGTCACAGCCCCACCTTCACCTCAAAACTTCGTCCTATTTCCCTCTTTCTTGCCTTTCCTTCTTTCCTCCACTCCCTCCCTCCCTTCCCCCCAGCCTCCCTCCGCCTCATCTCCAGAAAGTCTAAATCGGATTTGAGTTCAATCAATGGAAGTATATAGATTTTCATTATTGGCCTCCATCGACCCTGGAGAGAGAGAGAGAGAGAGAGAGAGAGAGAGAGAGAGAGAGAGAGAGAGAGAGAGAGAGAGAGAGAGAGAGAGAGAGAGAGAGAGAGAGAGAGAGAGTTTTAAGGTCAGCAAAGTCCTTCCGATCCCTTGTTGTCGCAATGAATGCTGGAGACCGAGAACAAATGGATTTCACGAAGCTGCAATCGCATTTCCAGTGACATTTTTAATCAGACCTTTGTCATTTTCAGACGGAAGAAAAATAACGCCTGATAACTCTCTCTCTCTCTCTCTCTCTCTCTCTCTCTCTCTCTCTCTCTCTCTCTCTCTCTCTCTCTCTGGTAGCATTCCATTTCAGATTCATACGGTCATTTATCACTTGAGTCAGCACTTTCAAGAGGCTGAGTCGCGGCGGCACTTGCTGAGTCTATAGTATTGGTCTACTCTCCACTTATAACGACGCTTGTCCAGGAAGAGAAGGAGGAGGAGGAGGAGGAGGAGGAGTAAGAGGAGGAGGAGGAGGAGGAGTGGTTATAATTGAACGTGAAGTGATATGACACCAACGCTCTGAATTGAAGTAATTAATTTTCGCATTAAGGAGAATGAGTCGTAAACATTTGCGAGACAATACTGCCAATCCTGCGTTAATCAATATCTTATAATTACCAACTCAGCACAACAACCCGAGGAACATTACCTCGGAGTGTTTTCTCATTTTCTTTTTCACTAGTAGTAGGAAGTGAAGGAGAACGAGGAGTAGGAGAACGAGAAGGAGTAGGAGGAGGAGGAGGAGGAGGAGGAGGAGGAGGAGGAGGAGGAGGAGGAAGAGGAGGAGGAGGAGGAGGAAGAGAAGAAGGGGGAGGTGACTTTTGGAAGTGTCCCCCAATACGTGGGTGATTGAGGAATGTGACCCAAGTGGAGAAAACGCCCTTGGCCTTCCCTCCCCTGAGCTGTCTTTGTTAGGTGTGGGGCTGGAGCGGTGCGTCGCGGGGTGCCAGACAGACAGACAGACAGACTCACTAACTTAACCCCCACTTGTGACGTTCCATCCTTACAACCTCCTGTCTCCTCTGCTCCACCTCCACCTCCTTCAAAGTCTCATCACCTACGCTTCCACTCCCCATCTTCCTAAACTCATCCCCAACAACCTCAAACTCGTGTATTTGTCCAACTAACTGACCGTCTCTATCAAACCCATCTCTACTCTCCTCACCTTTCACTAATAACCGTTTACGAATATCCTGGTGGTGATAAACAGTATTAAGATTAAGAAACCGAACTTATAAACAGAAAACAGACACAGAGCACCATAGACAGGCTAAAGAAGGTGTTTTTACTCTTGTCCTTAGTGTTAGAAGTGTATACATGGACTCTGCACTTTCATCATGATCATTAGTGTGAAGGTGAAGTATAAGACACGTTAAAAAGCAGCGTGAGGAGGATAGAGAAACGTCCTTATAATGGTAGGTCAACGTGCTTTTAATGAAGTCAAGAGGAGGGGAAGAAAAGGCTGCAGGGGATGGATGGAATCAGACTAGACCTGACTCACTCACTCACTCACTGACTCACCTGGGGGAAGGAAAAGGACTAACTCATGCCGTCCCACGTTCACTTTACATATACTCATTCCATTCCATCTTTCCTCATTCCTTCCTTCCTTTTTATCTCGTCCCTACTAGTGTATATCTATAGTACCATCCACCTACTACTACTACTACTACTACTACTACTACTACTACTACTATTATTATTATTATTACTACTACTACTACTACTACTACCATCACCACTGCTGCATTAATAGTGGTAGTTTCAAAAGCTTCAACTGCAAAAAGGGAATGTTTTTAGAACCACTCAATGGAATCTACTCATTAGCACAATACTGACACAGAATAAAAAAAAAAAAGGAAAGAAAAATTCGTCGGGATTATAATTTTTTGTTTTCATATGTTCTCTCTCTCTCTCTCTCTCTCTCTCTCTCTCTCTCTCTCTCTCTCTCTCTCTCTCTCTCTCTCTCTCTCTCTCTCTCTCTCTCTCTCCTATGCTATTAACGCAAATCACACCCCGGGTATTTTCTCTCGAGGTCCAATCAGAATGCCGCCGTCGTTACGTTGCACCAATAAAATCACGTCCATTAGGGTGATGAGCCAATCAAATGCTCGCCCTCAGGAAGGTCCCCCAGCCAGGTCCAGCATCAGCTCAGCAAATCGGGGAAATGATTCAAAGAGGAGATGGCCGTGACGGAACGAGAAGAAAAAAAAGTTTGGTATAAGGGAATATGATAGAATGTGATGAAGCGTAAGTGTGTTAAAAAGGAATAAAAGTGAGGCATGATAAAAGGATTGAAAGAGAAGGTTCGATATATAAGGGAAAGAAATTAATGAGAACGTAAGAAGATATGTTTAAACAAAATATTGTATGATAATTAGAAAAGAAAAGGTGATAAGAAAATTATATACAATTAGTTCCGATGAATAAAATTGACGCTATGAAAAATTAAATAATAAAAAGACGTGGCATAAAAAAAAATTGATAAAGAAAATGAAGAAATAAAACAAACTATGATGTAACACAAAATATTAAAATAAAAAATAATTACATTGCAACAAGAAGGAAAAATAATTATTAATGAGCGGGTGGAAAAGAAAGAAAAATGATGGAGGAAAAGACTAATGGAAAGGTAAAGGAAAGAAATGAGGAGGAAAAGAGAGATATGAGAGACGAGATGGAGACAAAGTGGAAAGGGAAGGAATGGAGGAGGAGGAGGAGGAGGAGGAGGAGGAGGAGGAGGAGGAGGAGGAGGAGGAGGAGGAGGTCGAGTTTTCTCCAGCGCCAAGATCATTGCCAAGGTTGAGAGGCCGTAGACCTGTGTTGGCGTGTGTGTGACCAACCAACACACACACACACACACACACACACACACACACACACACACACACACACACACACACACACACACACACACACATACACACACACACACACACACACACACACACACACACACACACACACACACACACACACACACACACACATCTACTTTTGTATGCACTGGCGAATGATAAGTTTGTGATCTTACCTTTTGAGAGAGAGAAAGAGAGAGAGAAAAAAAGAGAGAAAAAAATAGACAGCAAGAGAAACCATGAGTTCCCATCAGTTAGTTTTACCAGTTACTACCAGTCACTATGGAATGCTCGACCAGATAGATAAACAAACTCTGAAACTAGTCGCCAGTCATGGGAAAATATAAAACCCACAAAAACATCCGTATACGTGAGAGCTTAAGGCTGAAACTCGCTTGCACACAATAGTTATAACATGATACAGTCGAGGCAAAGTTAGGCGGCAACATTTAATGCTCTGGGGAACATTTTTAAAAGAGAAGTTTCCGCGGTGGTTAAGCTGTTCCCTTTAGGAGGCGTACAAATATCGTTCTAATTTCTGAGGCGGGCGGTCGGGGTCTCACTAGTGTCGGTAATAATGCGGAATGAAGTGAGTGGTGAAGGAGTGGTGTGGAGAGGCGGCGTGGAGGGGTAACTGAGGTGGTGTGAGGTGGTGTGTGGAGGCTCCAGGCAAGTAAAGGGAAGGTGTGGAAAGAATGATACTGGAGTTTAAAATGCAAGAGAGAAACGCAGAGAGACAGAGAGAAAGTTAGAAGGTAAGAGACGATGCAATGTAAAAATACACACACTCGCACAAACAGGTAGCGAAGACCAGCATTGATAAGAGGCAGGAGGAAATTTTTTACCTGTCTTGCTTGCATTCCCTCCTCGACATGACAGGAAAACATCTCCACTTTCTGCGACGCTAATTTATAACAGCGTCTTTAATTAACGAACTCAATTACACCGCTTCCGGGTCTGCCTCGCTGGGCGCCGTTCTAAGCGAAATGTCAGGAGTGCCTTGTGCTGGCCGCTCAAATCTTTCAACACTGTTACTCTACCTCCACGCTGGATGCATTCATGCATATTATATATATACATCTCTACATGAAATATAAGTGTGTGTGTGTGTGTGTGTGTGTGTGTGTGTGTGTGTGTGTGTGTGTGTGTGTGTGTGTGTGTGTGTGTGTGTGTGTGTGTGTGTGTGTGTGTGTGTGTGTGTGTGTGTGTGTGTGTGTGCGTGTGTGTGTGTGTGTGTGTGTACATAGTCAGTGCCGTGACTCATGCAGAAGATTCTAGAAGCCTTAGTTCAGCAGCGAATGATGATTATGATGATGATGCAGATTCATTAATGTAAGCCTTTCCGATCATCTCTTTAATTCTATTCATTGATACATTTGTCTGTTTAAATATATAATCATTCATTTATTCATATATTTGTTTATTTCAGGTTCATCACGGGTAAATATTGCGCAATTTCCTCTTCCTCCTCTTGAAAGTTGTTTTTGCCTTGTTAGTGAGTTCAGAGGACGATTGGCGTCCCCTTCCCTTGTGCGTGCCGGCGGCAGGCCCTTGGCAGGACCTTAGCGAGGCTTCGGCAGGACGCAGGTGTGGCGGCAAGGCGTACAGTGGCTGGCAGGGCGAGGCTCAGGCAGGGTGCGATACGATGTGTGTGTGTGTGTGTGTGTGTGTGTGTGTGTGTGTGTGTGTGTGTGTTTACTACGTCGTTCACTGTGGCTCGTCAAGAGAGGCGTAGAAGAGGGAGCCGCGGCACCGCAGTGAGCAGCTGCAGAGGTTCCTTTCCGCCGCCAGCTTCACTTTCCCTGAAGCGTTGTGACACACGCCTCCCGCCTTCTGTGTAATTAGCTTCAATTAATCCTGGCTGACGGGGGCTGGATCAAGCCGTCCATTACCCTGCACGGCTGACATCCATTAGCGCGGATATAAGCCACCACAGCCCTGGAGCCGCGGATTTATTCGGTATCAATGAGAATTAATGAATAGCCGCTGACATTGAAGGAAAAAAACCCAGCAAGACATTATTACATCCGTTAAAGTTCTTAGTGACATTAATCAGTGAAGGCGGAAAGCAACGCCAATAAGTCGAACTAATGCCGCAGGGAAGTGGCGCTGCATCCACTCTTCCTCTTGCCAATCCTAACTTCGGGAAGCTGCTAATTGGAACTTGTGTCCCCTGGTGCTTTGACACACTCGCCGCCTCCTCACCTCCAATATCACCACCACCACCACCACCACCACCACCCCAACCACCACCCCAACCACCACCACCACCCCAACCACCACCACCACCACCACCACCCCAACCACCACCACCACTACCACCACCACCGCTGATACGACGTGAGAAGAACATGCTTCACTATCACGGGGAAACAATTAACCAGACTTAACCTAACCTGACATGAATCACAGTCTCTCTCTCTCTCTCTCTCTCTCTCTCTCTCTCTCTCTCTCTCTCTCTCTCTCTCTCTCTCTCTCTCTCTCTCTCTCTCTCTCTCTCTCTCTCTCTCTCTCTCTCTCTCATTCCAGCCCCGGACGTAAACACCATAAGGCACGTTTCTTTGACTCACATTCCCGTTGATCACCTGTTCCCGCCCCGCACCGTCCTGCCCCGCCCCGCCCCGCCCCCCTACCGAGTACAAGGAGAGCAAGTCCAGGACAAATCGCGGACATAAACTGCTAAGTGAGACCATAAAGGCTCCTTCCTCCGCCTCGCCTTCTTCCCTTACCTAAAAACAAACCTATCAAGACGTGAAACAACGCTAATCTAAACCTTTGCTTACCAATAACATCACTTTAAGGTTGACATAATAAATTTAACCTGACCAATAGTAACATTTTGGGGTGACCTGCAATTAAGACTTCGAGGATAACCTGCTAAATCGATAACCTGTTTAACCTCTAACTAAAATAAGGTTTAGAGTTGGTGTTCTCCCCACAGTGACGCCTCGCCGAGCCTCACCAGGTTATTACAGCGAGAAGGGCCTTTGAGGTGGGTGTGTTTAAGCGTCCTTCAACGTTCAATTAAGATAGGGAAGGGTACGCCGCAACCTATTTATTAAAGGCAATGTGATAAGGTGAAATAAGGAGTATATGAGTTTGTCAATATTGGGGAATTGACTAAATTTAGACTCCATATGGTAACGCAAAATGAGATCGTAAGCTTAGAAATAGAATTAGATAGATATTGGACATTGCAGTGATAATATATCCATTGTATATAGAGGTGGATGAAAACAAATAACTAACAATACTATGAAATAAATATAGTTAGGATCAATTAAGGAAATTTAGCATGATTTTCAGAAATGCAGGAGTAACAATTAAGAAAAACACATCAACCAATGTTACAACAGGGGAACAAATATTTAAAACATCATCAACAGAAAACGACATGCGAGGGAGAGCATTAGGTGAGTCTTTAATGGTGATAAAATAGCTGCGTTAAGTACCACTATTTCCTTAGCGCTAAATTATCCCTTTCTATTTACTCCTCGTTGTCGACTATTCATTCCGCTTCCCTCACCGCCCTTCACCGCGGCCCCTCACGCCCTCACCCATTCATTAGCCTTCGACTCAACGCAACTCACACTCTTCTTCAGCCTCTCTTTCACCTTCCTTACCCCAAAAACTTTACTCCACTCCACCGCTCACAACTCACTCCTTCTTCTGTCCTTCCCTGTTCAGACGCCCTTGCTTACACACACCGTTAGTTCACACTCCTCTTCCTCCTGCCTCGTTCTCCAGCCTGGCTTTGTTCCTCTTAGGTTTTCCACTCCAATATAGTATGAATTTTCTCTGTCTTTTCTATCCCCTCCGCATCCGTCATAGTAGCGACATCCCTCTCCCTCCGCGGTCCCATGCAGGAAGGGGACGGTTCCTCCCAAGGTGGTAGTTTCCTTGAGTTATTGCCCTTCATGGCGTGGGGTTAGATTAGTTCAGTTTACGTACCCTATGATGGGGTCGGTCACTGCAGGCGGACTTAACAAGGGGAAGGGCACCGTGACCTTGTTTTGAACCAATTACACTCCTCTATGTTAAGATACTTCTTTATAAACTTAGTCAATAAATGCATGTGTTGTATAAATGTAGTTCTATCGTAGTGATTCTTATTCATTCCTGGATTTTGTATGAGTGTGTTGGTTCTACGTAGCGGCGGTTCGATAACCTCTGACTCAGTAAGAGCCAAATGAAGAGAAAGCTTTGTGGGCGTCGTTTTATCTCTTCATTCATAACTTCTGTCACGCTGTTGGTCTGCATCCTGTTCTGGTGCCCTACTCTTCCCTTGACTTTGGAATTCATTCAGTCATCATCGTAGCTCTTGCATCATCCATTCTGCTCTTAAAATTCAGTGGACATTTCCTGTGGAGGACAGTTTCAGTCTCCTCCTTGGCCTCTGCATGTCTTTCTTTGTTTGATGCTTGTTTTATGCCAAGTACGAGACTCTGGTGAGTAAATCATAAATAATCTGAGTCCTCCCTTAGCGTACCCAGCTTCCTAGGGCACTCGGCCACCAGTTACTTAATGAATCACAATAACGCCCAAGGAAATGCGGGTACAAGGGTCGGTCCTCCACCCTCCCTCTGTGCAGTAACCCAGCCCAGCCCTGCATCACCGGCTACCTCCGACCCTCGCCTCTCTGGCAGCCCCTGCACTGTATGTCTGTCAGGGGAACAAGTGTTAGAAGAAAAAATTAAAACAGGGAAGAACAACAAATATTCCGCCAAGGAGAGGGTGTCAGCGGGCTGTGGTGTCATGCTGCGCGTCAAGGAGTCTCAACGAGCAGAATAACAAGATAAATGCACGGAAACATAAGCATCAGCGCCGCCATCCCCCTCCCCCCCCTTCACGCCACACATTACCCCACGGAGGGTGGAGGTGAGTCCTTCACCGAGTGTCAAGCCGCTGACAGACGGTCTCACCGAGCAAGACAGAGAGCAGTGAGTGGAGTGCCAGCTGCTAACACACACACGGACGCACCACCCAGCAGGCTTGTGTGGCTCTGTACACTGATCTCACCATCTGATGGCCGCTATTCTTACGTCTTGTTGCCATACATAATTCATCACAACGGAAACAAAGGATCTCAAACATTAACAATGGAATAAAACTTACTCGGAGGACACGCGCCCGACGCCTCCAAGAGCTGCTAACTCTTCCGGAAGTGAAGGACGCTAAACCAATCTCCTTACAAAACCATCCAGGAGACTCACACCTCGACCCCGCACATAACTATCCGTTATTCCCTCTTGCATTTTGGGAGACGCGGATGGCCTCTTCTGCTGACACTTATCGAACCATCCTGACTCCTTATGAGACTCAAAACTTCCCACTTTATCGACTGTCAGCACGCCTCTTCACGCTTCCCGTCACTAGCTTCAATATGAACCTTTCCCTGACAACCTTTCTGCGATTTTCTCCTCCTCCTCTTCCTCTTCCTCCTCCCTGTGGACATCCATGAGGATGTCACCAACACTCTCCTTTGTATCCAAGGGAAAGACTTGTTCTCGATGCTTAAGGGCCTTGAGGGGGACCAAGTTTAGTGCAAAGTAAACAAAAAGCTTTCAGATGTTGGCGAACTGTTTTATTTGACTCGTCCCTTCAACGCATCGTTCATCCCTTCGCTTAAAACACGCACAATAACCACTTGTATAACTCCTCCAATACATACAGTCAGCAGTAAGACGTGACTTGGCAATAAGGTATAAATTTACGAGAAAACTGCACAGGTGTTTTTGGGATAACACCTCTAAGAATTTTCCGAATAATTTACATAAATCTTCCTCCAAATCCTCCAGCCGCCATACCGTTCCTCCTCCTCCCCCTCCTCCTACTCTTCTTCCTCCTCCTCCTCCTCCTCTCCCATAAGGCAAGAGGAGTGCCATAAATCCGACGGCGCTGAGGCTCTCGGCAATATACTAACTTCACTGCAGGAAGTCTCCACATTTTTAGTACTCGCAGCTCATCTGTTTACATTTATTCACCAGACCTGAATACCGCTCAGCCAGACGCCTGCACCGCCACTACCATAATACATATCCCGCATAATGATAACCAAACCTGGTGAAGACCTCTCGAGCCTCCACCAACACCACCACTACGATCTGGAAAATACTACAGCCCTTCAAGAATCTCAGACGCAGCAGAAGTAAGTGTTCACAATTTAAAAAAGAATAGAAGAGAGAAAATATTATGGCTTCCAGGAGTTATAGCCTCGGTGTAAACATGGTTGGCAATCAAAGTCGAAAAATAAAATGGTGAATCGTGAACACAATTGAATCGAAGCCCGATTGGAAGTTCTTTCCCGGCGAGGCGATGCGGGACCGTGCAGCACGTATGCCTACGTACACTTGCCTCCAACACCACCACCGCAATATCTGTACATGATATACAGGCGTAGCGGAAACAGGTCGTGCAGCTGTTGTTGAACCGAGAGAGAGAGAGAGAGAGAGAGAGAGAGAGAGAGAGAGAGAGAGAGAGAGAGAGAGAGAGAGAGAGAGAGAGAGAGAGAGAGAGAGAGAGAGATACACAGATACACACACACACACACACACACAAAAAAAAAAAAAAAAAAAAAAAAAAGGGCAGGTATTGCTTAAGTCACCCCTCATAGGAAGGTGGTGGTGGTGGTGTTAGTGGTGATCACAAATGCAGTCGTGGTGGCAGTGGAGACGTAACATTTGGTGTTGGCGGTGCAGAACAACCACCGGGAAGGGTGTGAGGAAAAATGAAACGCACTTTACTACTCTCTGCTCCCATAATTCCAGCTCGCCCGCCGACCTGCGCTGAGAGGCCGGCGGGACCCCAACACCAATCCACACCTGACCCAATACACACGACCCACCTATATTGTGACCAGGAGGGGGAAAATTTCGAGTGACACTTTTATTAACCACCTCTCTCTCTCTCTCTCTCTCTCTCTCTCTCTCTCTCTCTCTCTCTCTCTCTCTCTCTCTCTCTCTCTCTCTCTCTCTCTCTCTCTCTCTCGTTATCATCCTGCCGTCCTCCTCCTTTTCCTTTCATCTCCTCTCGCAGCATCGCTTCTCCCATCTCCCTCAGGCCGCTGCCCCCCGGAAGAGGCTCTCCTTCCCCACCCTGGCATCCACGGGGCGAGCGCAGATTCAATTTCCCCCCTGAAGCAAGCATCTGGTATTGTGACGGCTATTGTTTCTCCTTCGTCCTGGCTACGGCTCTCTTTTATTCCAGATGGTGCACTGACGAGCGTGAGGGAGGAATGGAGGGAGGAAAGGAAGAAAGGAGGGAGAGAACGATAAATGGAGAGAAGGAAGGAAGGAGGAAGCTGAGGGGTATACGGTTCCAGTCTGATCCTATATATCGTCAGGAGCTTGGTGGTGCTGGGTCCTTCTCCTCCTCCCTGGCCCCCATCCACCACCGCCTCTCTTAGGGTCTGGAAAATCGTCAATATATGCTGCTGCTGGAAGATGATTTACTTGCGTTCTGAGTTCGATTAAAGGTGGTCGTGCGAGTAGTTTTTTTTTCTTCTTCCTCTCCTTTCCTCTTCCTCCTTCCTTACTGTGTCTGGTTATACGTTTGTGAGCACCGTCTGAGAATCTCCTGTCAGTATGTAGAGTGATAAGTCAGTCGTCTCTGCCTTGACCAAGCTGTGCCCTTTAAAAAGTAAGCTTTACTAAGTGATGCGCTACCGACAGGGAGATTATATAAAAGTGTTTCCTTCTTATCTCACATTATTTTCCTTTACTTACTTACTTACTGACTGACTCGCTGTTGAATTTTTGAAACACGTGGAAGGGAAGCTGAGCGATGTGAGAATTTCCACGACCAATGTTAACGAAAAGGCGAGAATTGTGATGTTAGATTAGGATGTTTTTGCCAGATATGTAATTTTATTTTTCCTAGTTAAGTCCTGAGTATTAAAAGAAAAAATGTGCAGTACCAGGCTGGCGGGTCATAAGAAATGCGCGCCAAGGGATTCGAACCCTGCGTGGAAATGTGGTCGTTTATTATTTCTGTTTAACTTTTCGCAATGTTTTGCACGCGATTTTAAAAAGAGAATACAGTTATTTATACCGCAGAGCATGACTGAGACCACACACACACACACACACACACACACACACACACACACACACACACACACACACACACATAAAGCTTCAACATGAATTACATATATAAAAAAAATCCCCGTTTGTACCCAAGTCAGCCGTAACAGCCCCTCCCTCTTCTCTCTCTCTCTCTCTCTCTCTCTCTCTCTCTCTCTCTCTCTCTCTCTCTCTCTCTCTCTCTCTCTCTCTCTCTCTCTCTCTCTCTCTCTCTCTCTTTCTTTCTTTATCAGTGAGCTGCTTGTCTTTCTGCCTTTGCCTCGATGAAGTTTGATACGTGAAAACTTTCCTTCAGCCTCAAGAGTGGGTTGAGAGACTCCTGCAGAGTTACCCAAAGTTGGTGTCTGAAGTCCCTCTGATCCTGGGAGTGTGGGCAGCAGTCACCCACCGCCACACTCACATGAGCCCACGCACGCAAGGGACTCGTTCATCCTCTTGTCGCCAACCCCATGTCTATATTTGCACCCACTCCTCCCTCTGTAAGCCAGGCAGCGTCCACCCTCTACGACGAGTTAGTATCTTAAGCAAAGACTCTGAACTTAACTTAACTTTACTTATCTCGGTTCAAAGGACGACAAGCCTCTGGAAATCTTATCAAGTAGTCACTAAACCCTTTTTATATAACACTGGGAGCTTGTTGGGTACGTTTCTGTTGTTCATTATTCACCATTCAACCTTCCAGACAAGTATCCAGAACAGCATCCAAGTCCTTAATCCGCAATGGCGTTTATCTTTCCTCAATATGGTCTGCTCGCATCTCTGTTTCTTAGGTTAGCAAGGAGGAGGAGGAGGAGGAGGTTGTCTGATCTATCACTGCAAGTTTTCTCATGGTCTTCCTCTTCCTCCCCTTCAACGTTCACTTCATCTTGAGATCCATGACCCCACCCTCTTCTTTCTGTTTCCTTCTTCCCTTCTCCTCTGTGTCCACGCCGTCCCTCTCTCTCCTCCTCGCCCTCCCATTGACCTGTCTGTCCTTCCCTCGAATAATCTACAATGCCATCTGAATTACCTTCCCAACCGCGTCTAATGTCCTATTTATGTCCTCCTTCACCCAGCTTCCTCTCCTTCACGCTTTCTTTCTCTTTTTTTTTTCTTTCTCTCTCTCTTTCTTCCTTTCACCACGACGCACAAAAACCGAGGTGGCCCTTCCCTTGATTCTTCCATTTCGAGGGAGGGAAGAAAGGAAGGAGGAAGGAAGGAGGGAGAAGGAGGGAGGAGGGAGGAGGGAGGGCCACCATATCCTACAACTCCACGACAGTAAATTGTCTCATATCTCCAAACACTGACATTTCTGTTTCCTCATCCTACACCCATACCTCCTCGTCCCCTAACCACCCTCCCTCCTATGGTCTCCCTGGACGACCCTCTTCCTCCCGTTCTCCATCCGCAAGAGCGCCCTGTCCGCCACACACCCTCGTCTCCTTCACTATCTCGCTGCCTCCACTACATCCCGCTACTTTCTCATTAAACTCGTAACTTACAAAGCACACAATGCCCTCTCCATTAACTCCTTCCGGCCAGACATCCTGTGATATATTCCTCGCCTTGCCGCCAATTGTCTCCTGAAGGCTTTCCCCGCAGTTACTTCTCAGTCCTCTCCTCTATTACGCCTCTCTCCCACCCTCTTTCCCTCCCGTCCTCTTCCTTCCTTCCTTCCACGTAGGCTAATTCTAAAGCGATGAAAAGAAATATATATACCCACACAGGAAGGGCTGCCACGGGAGTACAATCCGCAGTCCCTCCGTCCCCGTGGGATAGAAAACATTTCCCTTATGATACATCGTCGCATATATTCGCCAGCCAGTGAGGTGGAAAGCAGTAAAGACGAGGCCAGAGGTGGAAGAAAAGTGGGAGAGGAACAAACGCACGAGAGGACGGAAAAAAGTGCGGGTTAGGGGGGCAAGGCAGGGAGGGAAGGAAGGAGGAAGGAAGGGAGAGAAAGGGAGGGGATGAGGTCAGGAACGGGTTTCAGGAAGGTACAGCGGGGGTGAGGGACTTCAACATGCAAGGGGATGGTTGAGAGACGAGTATCAAAGGGTGGGTGAGGGAGGGAGTTGCTTTTGAAAGACTGAGAAAGCGGAAGAAATACGAGAAAATGAGAGGGAATTAACTTTTCCTATTGTGACGACAGAGTACAAGGTTTCTACGTGGGATTCCTTGTGTGTTCGTTCCAAAGACTCCCACGTTCCATCCACAGGCCAGTCACTCCTCAACGATGCGAAGGAGGGCTAAATTCGAGAAGTCTTAAGGATGTGCAGCCTCCCGGAGGTCATGAGAGTTCCTTGACTTGATCCTATCACTTCCAATTTGACTCTAAACCATCTGGATACTTTTCCCCCGGACAACAGAGCCTGACGTAAGCCTTTAAAACTTCGGGTCAGTCTTTTTACATCGCCCAAAGCCCATGGCCTTCCACTGCATCGACATCATTGCTTCACCTCTCAGGCTTCCTCCTCTACTGTTCCATTACTTTTTCCTCCTTCCAATCGTCCCGTTCCTAGCTGGGATTCCTGCAGCCTCCGCTCCCCACCCCCCCCATTCCTCTGACCGGAGCAGTTTTCTCTCCTATCTTCTCCATCGTCTCTTTCTGAATCGGGTATCCTTTCCTTCCTTTCTCTCCTCCTTCTCCTCCTCCCGCTCGTGAAGCCTTGCAATGGTCTCTTCTCGTCTTCCCATCGTTCTCTCCTTCACTCGGGCATCCTTCCTCTCTCCCTCCACCCATGAAATCTAGCAGCGTTCTCTACACTTTTCTGCAACGTTCTTTCCTTCCTCTCTTTCTTCCCTTGCCCCGCGAAGTCAGGCAGTCTTCCAAGAACGCCTCACAACCTCCAGCCACAGCCATTCCATCACGATGCAGCCACAAACACAGCCATCCCGTCTGCGTGCCTTCCCAGCCGATGACAAATGGTTGAAGGTGCTTGAGGGCGGCCCCTTCCCGATGAAAGTGTGTCTCTAGAGGAGGAGGAGGAGGAGGAGGAGGAGGAGGAGGAGGAGGAGGAGGAGGAGGAGGAGGAGGAGGAGGAGGAAGAGGAGGAGGAGGAGGAGGAGGAGGAGGAGGAGGAGGAGGAGGAGGAGGAGGAGTAGGAGAAGACTCAAATACTGGGTCTTCCCGCCCCTCTTCTAGACTTTTTCGTCTTCCTCCCTCTTTCATCTTCTTCAACGGCGCTTGGTTGGAAAGCAGTGTGTGGGGCCTCGCCATGCATATATACAGTAAATAAATCAAGTATGCATGACGCCTTTAGCACGTACACACACACACACACACACACACACACACACACACACACACACACACACACCATGTATTCAGAGCACATAACACAGTTTCCCTTCACATTTTCAATTTTTCTTTTTATCCAGAACCGGCTTCAAATATTCCCTTTCAACACCTAATACAAAAAAATGACAATTGAAATATTATTAATCTACGTCAAGTTTGTTCTAACAATTTATACTACAAATCCAATCACACACTCCTTTGCCAAGAATATTTCTAGAGAGGCCTTGCAAATATATTCTCTTATAAAATGTAATAATAGTAGTAGTAGTAGTATATAATATGATAATCCTGTGAATAGAAATAATCTTGCAGAATATAATACCCGGCACTGAGCTTTGAAAAATATTCATCCCCCACGACCTAAGTTAATTAAAATGCACGTGATTAGTAACGAAGTCCATTTGATGTTAAAATAAACTTTGTGTCACAGGATAATGAAATTGTAAACTTTCCTCCGCCAGCTCACTTACATATTATCATTCGGAAACTTCACTTCACTTCAGCCTCTAAGTTTATCTACACATATAAATCTGAGAGAGGCAAACTTTACTATGAATCACGAGTCGTCCGTTAGAAGCCAAAGTGCAATTACCGTGGAATGAGCCTTAGGTTGTGGATGATTGTGAACTACGCACCGTCTACTGATCTTGTGTTATTAAAGACACCAAACATCCCTTGCAGTGTTAGACCTCCAATATCAAAGACCATAAGTCATCTATAAACCATTGTTGGGGGAAGGAAGGAGGCAGGAAAGGAGAGAACACCTTCTACTATTACTACTTCTACTATAACTACACCTCCTCCTCCTTTACCTATTATTCCTGCTACTGCTTCTACTCCTACTGTTACTGCTGGTGGGCCTCCTCTCCTG
>JAXIVD010002550.1:40000-42500 GCA_036785275.1 Cancer borealis
GCCCTTGCCCCTGGGAACCTGCACAGCTGGGATAAGCACACATGCAACACCACTCTTCCCCTTCGTTCAAAAGTGGTGTTCCGGACAAGCACAACATCACACGTTGCCACGAACGATGAGAATCACAATGTTGACTTTAAAAAAAAAAAATGTATATAAAACCAGAACTCGAAGGACAGACATACGAAAAGGAGTGAAAATAACCATTTCTATTGCACAATATTATATGCCAGTCTTTGTATATATAAAAATTAAGTTTAAGATAAAGCCGAGGGTATAAAAAGGTGCATAGCCTCAGTGCACACCTCTGTTGCCTTAACTCTTAAACATACGAAAGTATATCCATTCCTACCATGCAATGACAGATTAATGCAATGCCCAAGTTACCACAGCTGTCTTATAACTTTAGTCTAGTAACTTTAGGCTCCTGTTTATCAGTTAAGCCAGGGAGGGTAATATAGACGTGAAATGGCTGAGTGTAAGTTTCCAGCACCGACCGGGATTCGAACCAAAGCCAATTCAAGCAGGAGGGTTACCGGGAGAATCGTCATCCACTATACCACCGCGACACATGTTCTTTAAGCTGGTGTGTATAACGAATGTAATATAAAAGGGAATATAAATGTATACCTACTACTACAACAACAACAACAACAACAGGGAATATAAATGTATACCTACTACAACAACAACAACAACAACAACAACAACAACTACTACTACTACTACTACTACTACTATTACTACAATGATGATAAAAACCCACACATGAAATACACAAATACATAATATTCATTCCGTCCAGCCTCACCGTCTGATACTGATGTGCCGCAGTGGTGATGTGTTGCACGAATATGCCTCACAAAATTAATATAAAAAAATAATATAAAAAAGGATATTAAAAAATCCTATCATCGCTAACCACCTAAAATATATTACCAGGAATGAGTGCATGCAAACACACAACTCGACGCCCCAATTGTGCTGCCTCGCGTTATACAGAACACAACGCCGTTCACTCGTACACTCTTTGAACTTCGAAATCAAGACTTTTACATCGAAAAAAACATATAATCGTGATGAGTAATGCCGCGGAGAGATAGGTCAACCTGATCACCTATCTATGAAGTTAACGAAGAGCATGGCCGATCCACCTGATCCACCTGACCTACACGACAGAATGTGAAACGACCACCCGCCCGCCCACCTGTGCCTTCCGCCCCTCCATATGGACCCGCCACACGGCTGCTTCACGAGTCTAGATATTGAAATACAATATTCACAGTCGCTGAACTCAGGAAATTTACACCGTGAATATTTTATGATCTGCATTGAGGAGCAATATCGCGTTTCCTCGCTCCAAGATTTTACGTGATATCACCGACGTGGGTCAATTGGCATCAGAGTTTCTAGGCTGCCGCGCGCCCCCCTCCCCTCCCCCTCCTCCCTGTCATGGCCGCCGTGTATGGAAGTCGCAGTAAATGTCTAGATCATGAAAAACACGAACAATGTCAGGATCTTTACGAAACCCGCCTGACCGAATTGTGAAAGATCAAGTTGAAAAAAAAAAAAGTCTTTATAAACGTAGTACTTATTTATCGCTACATTCTGAACTTGAATAGATTTTTTCCTTTTTTTTCTTTTTATTGAACAAGTGGTAGTGTTGCACAAGACAGGTTTTGGGGGAGGAGGAGGAGGAGGGAGGTGCCGTGTCGCCTCGTACCATCGCGGTTTAGGCTGGACTCCAGGCAGTTTTGGAGGAAAATTTCAAGCCTGCCTGGGCTCCTCCACCCCCGCCGCCCGTTCCTTAAGATGGCGCAACACCCATCGTTCATGCCGCCGCAAGTCACGAGCATGGTGGGGATGGTGGGGGTGAACAAAAGAGGAGGCGAGGAGGGGAGGAGACAGGTTAAATCAGAGTTGTTCGTCTCACCTTCAACTTACTCGTATGTCAAAGGGCACCTGCTTTCATTCACACACACACACACACACACACACACACACACACACACACACACACACACACACACACAGACACACACACACACACACACACACACACACACACACACACACACGTGATGAAATACATACACATTCGTGGTACATTTACGTAAAAAACAACAAAAAATAGAAAATAGTTGGCACATTACCTAAAATAAAACCAACTCGAGACAACACCATAACGATGACAGGACACAAAACACTAACACCGAACAAGCTAGTACTACAGAGCGACACAGAAGGATCATTAGCACCACAGACTTACACCAACAACAACACAGGTACGGAATTCATTTGGCTTAAGGGATAACGTGGTGAGGACTGCATCGAAAACCCTCTCCTGTACCTGCGGGTGGTGGTGAGCGGAGCCAGTCACCACCACCTACGTGCACGCCCTTCCCGTGACCTTGACGAGTTCAGGCAGGAGTATCGTTGCTCAGGGAAATCAAATAAATCAAATAAATAAAACTCCATGAGGGAAAATATATTAAAAAAA
>JAXIVD010002550.1:45000-57735 GCA_036785275.1 Cancer borealis
TATTATTATAGAGAATCGGTTCATTAAACATGATGTAACTGAATCATTATTATTCTAGTAACGAGTGTTTGTTATTGTTTTGGTGCAAGAATTAGTAATAAACACACTTAGCGACAAGGCAAATGTCTTCCTTAGAGGTCGAACATCATGGTGCAATCAAAACAATGTTGCAAGCATCACCATTCCAGAAACCAACGACAATTTTCTTTATGCTATGTTATGCCTTTCAAGTCCTTCATCCTGATTCTCTTTCCTCCTCCTACCAGCCTGTCATTTGCTTCCTAGTATCACTTTACTTGCTTGTCCTCGTTATTACCACACAGACAACGTAATCACTTTGACCTTGAAAACCTGGATACACAAACACAAATCGTTCTTCACCTTCAAACACATGATCTTTTGAGGTGACCCATCTTCGAGGTGGACTTTTGTTTCCTTGAACGAAAAACAAGAAAAAAGAAGGGAAAAACATTCAGCCATTACTTCGTGTTGAAAAAGATTTCCTACTCCTACTGTTCCTGGAAAGAGAAACCTTCGTCTTATGAAACTTCCTGAAGCACTGGAAGCGACCTCCTCCCGGGCTGCCTGGCTGGAGGCGGTGGGACTGCTGCGATCTCCCATGAAAACAAAGCCTGAAGGACAAGTGACGTGTACCTCTCCCCCTCCCCTTCCACCTGTCCAAGAGCTTCAGGTGTGGACCCAAAACCCCCAAAGTCGTACCACTACCAACACCTACAGTCACAACCTTACACTTACAACCTCGCTCTGTACCTACACGTGGAGTCCAGTCAATACATACCTACACACATCCCCTTCTTCCCCCTTCCCTTCCTACCTTGGTACCCTCACACCTAGTCATTGAAGTACCAACCCGGCACGGCATTAGCTACATCTAAACGCACGCACACGCACGCACACCCACACCCAAAACACTCCAGCACGTCATACCAAAGGGGGAGTGTAAATGTTCAACTCAAACACAAGCCTCGGTACTTTGAATTCAATTACGTGATTACTAGATGAAAATACGTGCGTCCAAATGAATTGAGTAGCGGTGCGGGTGGTTGCCATTCGTTACGTAATAGTGGTGGGGAGTTAGGACACTTTTTTTGACTTTTTTCAAACCCACATTAACTCATGCATCCAAAATAGTGCGATAGGGCTCTCTCTCTCTCTCTCTCTCTCTCTCTCTCTCTCTCTCTCTCTCTCTCTCTCTCTCTCTCTCTCTCTCTCTCTCTCTCTCTCTCTCTCTCTCTCTCTCTCTCTCTCTCTCTCTCTTTGCCAGGCGTTCGGTCACCCTGACACGTGACCAGGAACCATCATTTCACCCAACACAATCAAACAAATACACGCAACAAAAGAGGAAAATAACCACTTCCTTTATTCGTGTTGTCGGTCAATTTTCCCCAACACTAAGACGCTGTGTTCGGTAATGGCTTCAAGGAAAACCATTATCAACTAAGTACAAGACCTCGATTTCCCAAACAGCCGTCCATTATTTACGGAAAAATCATGTAAGAAAATATATCTTTGGTCTCTTCTGCAACCGGATCCGGTACGTACATATTCATATACTTTCCAGCTTCTGGGAATCATGAGAGGCTTGTGGAAGTCTCAAGGCCATGGAAGTGTTGGAGCAGCGTGTAGTGAAGGGCTGACGTAGCAAAACCTGCTGACCTGTGGCAGGATGTTCTCACAATCTTAAGCCAAAAGAGTTTTGTGGTCCCGAAAAGAAGCATCAAATCATGTCTCAGACTAAACATTATTCTCTCTTGCTGACTGAGAAAAAGAAGAGAAGAGGAAGAAAGACACTCACTTCAGGAGGCGATGAGGTGGATGAGGTTTTTGTTTGCAATGTAACGTGCAAACCACCAACAGACATACATAGACAGGTTATAGAGAACACTGAGGCCCAGATGTCGGTAATTGATGTGGCGAAAGGAGATTGAGGTAAGGCACAGACGGTAGGTTGCTCTCTCTCTCTCTCTCTCTCTCTCTCTCTCTCTCTCTCTCTCTCTCTCTCTCTCTCTCTCTCTCTCTCTCTCTCTCTCTCTCTCCACCACTACTACTATTACTACCCGGAAACCCATCACCGTGGAGGCTGCTGTGGTTTCGGTGCACAAAAGTGACCACCGTGAGCGCCCCCCCTCCCCCCCCGTGGCCATGGCTCACCATTAAAGGAGCAAGTGATGAAAGCAAAAGCCAACAAGCGCCAAGGATGTTTTCTTTACCAGTACGGGCACCAAAGAGGAAGGTTCTCTCATCCTCCTATTACGATTTCCTGGTAGTGAACGTGTATATAAAAGTCGACTGGTGGCCAACACACATGGGAACGTTCCTATAAACTATTACTACGTTCTGATTTATGATTGGAACGTAAATTTTAAGAATATGTCAATGTCTTTAATCATTTCACTGTTAAGCAGCACCTTGGACAGCAAGTAATGATCTTCCTCTTCCCTTACAACGAGACCCACGAGGAAGTGCATTAATTAACCCTATTTTCTCAGATCTAGTGACCTCGCCGCCCGTGACAACAGGATCAACACACGGAACTCCTACTCGTCGGCAGCGTTGGGAGGTGGGAGGTGGGAGGTGCCCTTGTGGCCCGCCGGCAGGAAAAAGGATGCAAAGGAACAGTTAGCGATACAGCTGCTGCTTCCCGTGGGAAACTAAAACTCACTGGGAAAATTTGTTACCGAATGTTCGTAAACGTGTATAATAATTATTCATCGGACGCTTTTTTGTGTGTTTCTCTTATTCTTTCGTTTGTTTAAGGTGTATCCGATACTCTCTCTCTCTCTCTCTCTCTCTCTCTCTCTCTCTCTCTCTCTCTCTCTCTCTCTCTCTCTCTCTCTCTCTCTCTCTCTCTCTCTCTCTCTCTCTCGTTAGCTCAAATAAAACACCCGCTAACGTTACCTTTTCATCAATTAATCCTTCTTTGATGAAAAATCTGAATAGTTTTATTGCATATTCGTCCACGCGCGTGTGCTTGTCTGCCTGTGTGTGTGTGTGTGTGTGTGTGTGTGTGTGTGTGTGTGTGTGTGTGTGTGTGTGTGTGTGTGTGTGTGTGTGTGTGTTACCCAACCCTCCATTCGAGTAGTAAGTTAATTCGAGTCAAAATTAAGTAACATTTCTTACGACCTGATGTGGCTTGTCTATTCCCCTCCCACCCCATTCCCTTCCTCAACTCCCCTTCTCCCCTTGGCCTCCCCTCTCCAGCCCTTCCTTACCCTACCCAACCCTACCCTTCCCCTACTGGGCGGCACTGAGGGTCACTCGAGCCATGACTGGGCGGGCTGCAGGTATCTCGCTCACCTTGACGCCTGCACGACCTCCCGCCCAGCAACCCACTCCACCACAGGGCACCGAGGGTACGGCAGCTCACAGGCTGACTATCACTACTACTACTATTACTACTATCGCTACTACTACTATTATTATTACTAAAACTATCATCAAGACGGAATGGAGCTGGAGACTGATTGACTGCTGCATACCTAGAAATAGCAAGGCAATGCAAGACTGCCTAAGGAAATACACTGTACCTACACTTAGCACTATGCACACATTACTAAGCCTTTATATCCTCTCTTACAAATAAAAGTAGCCGTTGATTATACCTTATTTCTCACTTTCCTAAAAATAATCCATGTTAGTTTTTTTTTCGATATTACATGATATCGCTTCTTTTTTCCGGCCAATTATGGCATGCATGATTGATGGGCGGATGGGGAGGAGCCTTCTACTGTACTATAATTTATATAATACTAGTTAGTAGTTAATGTAGAATTGCAAAATCAAACAAGCTAGCAGGACGTGAAAGGCCCGTTGCTGTTTGTACTGTTACTACTACTACTACTACTATTACTACTACTACTACTACTACTACTACTACTACAGCCCTGTCACGCACCCTAGAGTATAGAGTACGGAAGTAGGCTTAACACGCCCCTGAGCTGAAGCCACGAGCGTGTATGAGCAACAGACTGTCTTCGTGGATGGCTAGGAGAGGGCGTGAAGGGAATACATAATGACTGGCAAATAGAAGTGAATGAAGGAAACACGTGACGGGAACACGTTATCAAGGGAGAGTTAGTGAAGGGAACAAGCAGGAAAACAGGCAGGGAAGTAAGTAGGCAGACAGGCAGACAGACAGACAACCTTTACTGAACAGGAGCGATCACATGAAAACTAGAGAGCATGAAGGAAAACACGTGATTCTGTGCACAATAATAATAATAATGCAGAGGCGATATGGAAACCTGGACATCAAGGTCAGTCAGACGAACCACAAACACACACACAAAAAAAAAATCAAAACATCTATTGGGAAACACTATTGGAAATCCCTTACTTTTTTTTACTATGTTGAAGTGGGAAATACGGGAGGGAAGGGAGGGAAGGCAAGGGCAGCGTTGAGGAGGGATAGGGGAGGGAGGGAGGGAGGGAAGCAGGGAGGGGAGGAAAGGAGGGAGAGAGGCAGGGAGGGAAGAAGGAAAGGATGGAGGAAAGGAAAGGAGGGAGGAAGGTAAGCAGATACAGGGAAAGGGTTATGGTATTTCTACTGGGAAGTGTGGTAGGGAGAGGGAGGGAAAGGTGGAGGTAAGGAAGGCAGGGAAGGGTGGAAGGAGGGAGAGAGGGAAGGGTGAAGGGAGGTAAGGACAAGGAAGGCGTGGAGGAATATTCTACAGGGCAGAAATGAAGGGAGGGAGGGACGGACGGAGGAAAGAAGGGAGAGGGAGGATGTCAAAGGTATACTATGTAGGAGTCAGAGAGGGAAGCAGGAAGGGATGGAGGGAGATAGGGGGGAAGGGAGATAGGGAGGGAAGAGAGGAAGGGAGAGCAGTGAGGTGTTTTGTGTGCAAGGAAAGGCGTATTAGCTTTGCCGGGGCAGGACAGGTTAAGGAGAGGGAGGGATTATAGGGTACGAAGGGATGCAGTATGTGAGAGAGAGAGAGAGAGAGAGAGAGAGAGAGAGAGAGAGAGAGAGAGAGAGAGAGAGAGAGAGAGAGAGAGAGAGAGAGAGAGAGAGAGAGAGAGAGAGAGAGAGAGAGAGAGAGAGAGAGAGAGAGAGAGAGACAAGCCATCCACTGTCTACTACGTTGTTACCATTGAAGCCTTAAATTATATACAAAACGTCTTAACCCTGTTCGAGTTTCTAGGGAAGACGAGCCTAAAGGAGGAGGAGGAGGAGGAGAGAAGAAGAGAAAGAGCCAAGGCCAGAAAATAATAATAACAGAAAAATAAGGAATGATAATAACAACGTAATGACCAATGCACAGATAGAAAAAAAGGGAGGAAAGGAATAATGAATAAAAGAAAAAAGAAGGAATGATAACCACAAGGTCTTCACATGAAGGAACAATCTATAATTCAACTCAAAATTATACATAACAAGAGTGTACGTGACAGTGTAGCTTCATTACGTCATTAATACCTTGTCTTTATTCAATTAACACACCGCAAGCAATTCTCAGAGCATGAAAAATTACTAAGGTCATATCCACTTCTTCTTTTTTTCTGACTTTTTTTTTTCTTTTTTACCTTCCATACTACACGCGGAAGGGAGGGGAAAAAATTTGATATAATTAAGTTTGATATTTAATTCTCCTTCACAATACCCTTCCTTCTAGCAGCGCTCCGGATCAAAGAAAAAAGGAAAAAATATATATATGTTTATTAAAGAAAAGAAAAAAAAAAAGGGGGGAAACGAGAACTTGTATATGATGAAAAAAATATATAAAAATAAAACTGACAGAAGGTTGACAATTTGAGACGCAACAAATAAGTGCGTCACAACAATTTTTTTTTTTACATACATATAAATAAATTGTACGTATTTTTTTTTTCTCTCACAGGACAGCAGCCGCAAAAAAAAATGGAAAAAGAAAAAATCTAAACCTATTCACGTATGAAAAAATAAAAAGTCAAGCAAAAGTCCATCAACAACAGTAGTAGAAGTCGAGGTTTTACAGATTGACGCACGACGAGGACGACGAGGACTGAATACACGTAAAAAAAGAAAAAGAGAAAAAAAACTATCATTTACACTATAGAAACTCAGATCGGGGGGAGAGGGGGGGCGGTGAGTGAGTAGAGCCAGACAGTGGCGGTGAAGTGGTGTGTACATGCTAGTATAGTAGTAGTGGTCCCGACCCTCCACTGGCTTTCCTCATATCACTGTGGGTCAGAGTTATGCCTTTGCGTGTCATATACCAACTACAACTTTCATTCCGTGACGTCCTGTTAAGAGAAGACCCTTGGGTGAATAGCCTTTGTGAGAGTATCATTAAAAATATAACACCTCACGTACTACACTTTACTTTACTTTCTTTTGCTTTACTTTACTCTGCGACGCGTGAGCCTTCAAAGCTATCAACGTGTGTACTCTAGCGAAGCAAAAGTGTAGGTGCATCATCATTATCAGTAGTGGTGATAGTAAAAATAGTAGTAGCAATAGTAGTAGTAGTAGTAGTAGTAGTAGTAGTAGTAGTAGTAGTAGTAGTAGTAGTAGTAGTAGTATTCAAACATCATTATTAAAAGCAAACATGACAAAATAAAGGAGAACACTTTCTAGAAACACAAACACGAGCAGAATCAACACACTAAACACTGACGTAACTGTGTGAAACGCGTATCTCCCGCCACGGAAACAGACTTCCTTGAACTGTGTACACGGGCACGGCAAGGTGACCGCAGAGAGGCGTAGTCCTGTGACGGCGAGGGAGGGAGGAAGGGAGGGAGGAGAGGGTGTGAGGAGAGGGCGGGTACAAGCATGCAAGGTTGAAGTAGACATGCAAGGCAGGGATGGAGGGTGGAGGGAGGAGAGGAGGGAGGCAACATGAGTTTAAGAATTAGTGATTACACAACGACGCCCTTAAGAAGCCTCAACATGGTGTAAAAAAGTAAGACAACGAAAACAAATGATAATGATAAATCGCATACCAAGCAGTTCTCTTCAGTTGGTATTAAGTGTTACCAGCTGACACGCGATACTGCCTCGGGCCTGTTTGTGTTGAATGCTGTGGTGGAGGAGTGAGTTCTGGGCATTTCCTAGAACAAGGGAATAACCAAGGACAGCCATCCCGTTGTTTAGAGCTTCCTTGCCTTCACCTTGCCCTGCTTACTAAACACACGCAAGTAATCGAAGCTTCAAGATGTATCCACTTGTTCGCCGACTTGTTTGATATTGTTATCATTATATCATGTTTTCGTTTAGTACATTCCTGTAACTCACCAATGATTTCTTTCCTATGCCAAGACACATTCACCAGATATTGTTATGAAAAGAAAGAATACAAAATAAATAATAAAGTTTGGCTTTAAGAGAACGTGTCGCAGCATAACCAACACGTGATATCAACCCAATAAACATTCCACAACAATTAGAAACAGAGGAAAGAAAGCACCAATGTTTTGAGCGACAATACTGCACCAGCAACAAAATTACATCCACTCTAAACGGCCCAGTGGTGACAGCCGTGCCAGGCGCCGCGCGGGCAAGGCTTCTCCCAGTCATAACACAGAGGACGGACGTGCCGCCAAGCCTCCACCTCCACCGCCGGTAATCAGTCTGATCCACCGAGCTGTTTGTTGCTCGTCACAGGGCTCAGTGGAGGCTCCTGAGGGATTTACAAGCAAGTAGGGGGAAGGGGGCAGCCTGGAGGGAGGGAGGGGGAAGGAAACTCTACCACTTACACATTCTCTCTCTCTCTCTCTCTCTCTCTCTCTCTCTCTCTCTCTCTCTCTCTCTCTCTCTCTCTCTCTCTCTCTCTCTCTCTCTCCATCTTCGTCACGTGACCCTTCGAGTTCAAGTTGTACGTGAAATGTTGTTAAGACCTTCCCGAGCTTCCCCCATTCAATTTCACAGGTCCGTGCTCCCTGCTCACATTATACGGCTGTGATTTTATGCTTTTTATTCGTCTCTCTCTCTCTCTCTCTCTCTCTCTCTCTCTCTCTCTCTCTCTCTCTCTCTCTCTCTCTCTCTCTCAACTTTCCTGCAAGCTTAACTAGCGAAATTCAGTTATGTTTAGCCTGAAGGAGGAAAAAGAATGACAAGCACGCAAGATGACCCTTAGGTTATGATAAAAAATGTGTGTGTATGTGTGTGTGTGTGTGTGTGTGTGTGTGTGTGTGTGTGTGTGTGTGTGTGTGTGTGTGTGTGTGTGTGTGTTGTCATTCCTCTGTTCAACTGTTACTGTGCTTGGTTGCTTCTTCCTTCTCGTCGCCTCCCTGTTATGTTGTGTTTCCTCCGCTAGCTTCTCTGTGTATCTGTCTTTCTGTCTGTTTGTCTATCTGTTTGTCCACCTTCTTTGTTTGGCTTAGTCTGACTTCCCCCTCTGGTCCGTTAATTAGCATACAGGTACAGTACATACATACATACATACATACATACATACATACAGGTCGGTTTCTATCTAACAACACAAACTCTACAATGACATCAACATTTTTTAAAGTATATTTTCAGTAGTTTTTTTAATAACTATCACTAGATTTAGCTGTCATTTCAGCTGACTAAATTTTTACCTACATACGTTGTGTCACTTTTTACTTGTAATACGAAAGCTTCGTCACAAACCTTCACAGAACACATTTAATTAACTAACTAATTAAATCAACGTAAGTCAATCAATACCTTGCAGTACGAACTTACGATTAACTCAATTTCTTGCACTTAACTTTCGCTATTGCACCTTCATTTTACCCAAGTTTCTCCCTAATCACTGCATCTAACTTACGAGTGATTAAACTTTATGTAGCTGCTTCTCCTTGTGGCTATATATTAAGGATTACTTCCTTGCCTCCTGTCTCCCTTCCCTTCTGTCACCTGCTTGTATGAAGGGCTGAGAAAGGGGAAGGGGAAGGGGAAGGGGAAGGGGAAGGGGAATGGGAAGGGGAAGGAGTGCTAGGGACGCCTTGTTTGTACTACTGATTTACTTTAGTGTCTTAAAAAAACACACACAATTAATATCTCTGCCGCAAGAAAGTATGGAGTGTTATGTACGTAGAGAGAAAGAAAAAACACAAGATAGTAGTTCTCTCTCTCTCTCTCTCTCTCTCTCTCTCTCTCTCTCTCTCTCTCTCTCTCTCTCTCTCTCTCTCTCTCTCTCTCTTATTCCTCGACCGGAACCTCCACCAATACAATAATACACAACGTAGAATTCCTTCCTTTCCATTCTTTCTCTACTCCTTTTTCTCTCTCCGCACGATCTGCCTTCTTTACATATTTCCCCGCCGCCTCAGCTCCTCCTCTTCCGTGTTCCGGGTGACTTGGTCCTCCGAGGAATTATTGGGCCCAGATGTCCTCCAACCCTCCCCCTCCCCCTATCCCTACCCGCGTGTGTGTGTGTGTGTGTGTGTGTGTGTGTGTGTGTGTGTGTGTGTGTGTGTGTGTGTGTGTGTGTATGTGTGTGTATGTGTGTGTGTGTATGTGTGTGTGTGTGTGTGTGTGTGTGTGTGTGTGTGTGTGGTGATACGTACACACAGGCGTGGTTAAGAAGCGATTTGGGAGGACAAGAAAAATAAAAATCGTAAAAGGAGTTCACATAAATGGATCTGACCTTGAGACAGGGAAGGTCCTTTACAAAATACTACTCTAGTCACCCACCTGTGTTTGTTGCCTTGGGACCTGATCTTCCTCCTCCTCCTCCTCCTTGGTGCTGCGTCTGACCACACCACAGCACACAGTCACATGCCAGTTAGTTACTCGACACTCACCTGTAACAAAATAAAACTTCATTTTAATAACTCACGAGTGCAAACCTATTTCTATGCATCCCTGCGTTAAAGTTGCACCTGTGACACATAGTCGAACAGTAATAAAACTTACAGGTCGTGAATGGTGGTGGTAGTCCAATGCATTCGGAATATCTCTACCACTTTCAGATTTTTACCCCAACACAGCTAGGTGAGTTGGGAGTGAGGCGCCGCCCAGCCTCCCTCCAGCCGGATACACTTTTGAATTCCGCTTCGGCACATGCAAATCTTTGTTTATTTAGCGACGGACAGTTGCCAAACTAACTTCACTCTGTAATCCCCATAACGTGGAAAAAGGGAAATTCCAACGACAAACTATAGCATATTCTTCTCTCCCCCAACACATACACAAACACAGAGAGCGAAAAACAAAACAGCAACATTGAACAAGGATCCTAAGCGAGTCTACACTGCCGCTGGCTACTCGGGAATGGGAATGGGAATGAGAACACAGGAAACACTGATAATATCTTTCCTGCAGCACTCAACACGACTCCAGGCCAATGGCGGCGTCACTACCGGTTAAATTCCCTATTTATTGTCTTATCGGCGACGATGCACCGCTGCTGGAATTTCATTTACGCGTTACTGTGGCAGGATGCGGCTGACGGGGACAACGGCGAGGACAACGGCGGAGACACAGGGCTGGGAAAGGGAAGGTGGTGATGCTGCTGTTGTTGGTGGTGGTGTTAGCGGCAACAGAGCACGAGAACACGGAAACACCACGCTCACAGCCTCCATAAAAGTGTTACAATCTCTTCATGCATCACCTCTCCATGCCTCAGTTGGTAATATTGATTAAGTTTCCCCGAGGCCACATCCAGGGAAGGGCAGCATCCAGCACGCTGTTTGTTTTATTTCACTGTGTATTTCCGCGGCTATTCAGAAGCGTGATTTTCCTTATCGTAAGCCAACCGTGTGTTATCTGATGTTTCTTATCTCTCATTGTTTTAATTACCTGATCTAAACAACTCTAGTGACTCGTTCCATGTTGTTCTGATGTTATATCATGACGAATGGATAGATAACATTTCGATAATGTTATGTTAAGTTTTGATGCTACGTTCAGGATAATTATGGAATGTGTATCAGATTATTAAGCCGTAATCACCTGTAATATCATACATACTCTGTGTTAACTAATTGAGTTTAAATTCAGTTGAGTTCATTAGTTCCTGAGCTCGGGTACACGTACTACCAAGGGAACTCGAAAGGATGTTCAGATACGTTGTCATGGTAATGTATAATGTTAAGCCTTGGAGTTGTGTCAATAGCAGCACTTCTTTCTCAAAACCTTTGCGTAACGCGAGTGTGGTGTGGTGAGCATTATGAGATCTCGTTAGTGTGCACGAGCTGCTTCGCTAATAATTATGATCCATCGTTAATGGCTTAGAAATATACACGAGCTGCCTTCCCAATTAGCCATTGTTAATAGTTCACTGCAATCGAGTAAACTAGTTCAAAGGCTTACCGATAGAGGACGATGTTGAGTTTAGAAATATCCTGTCAGAGGGGAGTGCAGTCGCCAAATTCGTTCATAAGCTTGCAGATAGAAGACGACAATTCCATTCTTACAACCTATATCACAAGTAGATAGCGGAAACACCTCTCAGGTATCTAATTCACCAGCTGAGAGTTTCTAGCTTTCCACAGCAGATCAATAAATGAATCACCACGTAACATGATGCCATTACACCACGACAACCGTAGTGATGGGAAGGTAAACAATGGTAACACAAAGGGTACGCGGCAGCTCACTCAAAGTCCTGAGATGTACTACACACAATGACCAGGTGTTAGGGAGGCAGGTTTAGGCAGGTGTAAGTTAGGACAGACAAAGTTATAACAGCTCCGAACATCACAGCCACGCACAAGTAAGGTCTCTCTCCCTCCCTCCCTCCCTTCACAACATTAGGCTATACGACTGGCTACTCAGCTTTAAATGGCCACGATTAGCGTAAGTTAAAACAATAAGCTTAAATTGCCTTTAGTACCCATGACATAAGTAAGCACGTTATTGACTTGTTCATTTAGTACTTTTTGTCCCTTAAAATATGTACTATTCAGCAGGGAAGGATCACGTACTGTACAATGGTGATCAAGGAGGAGGTGATGGAAAGGTCAGGGGCAGTTATCGTTTAGTGTTAATTTTCCTGCAATGATTTCACTCCACATTTTTGTCTTGCCTCTCCTTTAAGACCAGTTACTATCTCTCCGTTTTCTTTTCCCTCAATGGAGACTATACTTAACAGGGAGACATAAATCGAGGTAAAGTTAGTGTTCTCATTAAGATTATGCACGGTAGGAAAGGAGACTCAGCACGCGCCGCTACGTAAAGTTTAACTATATCAACACTCAAGGGAAGGAAGGAAAGGCTGACACATGAATACTGAATACAACAACAGTAAGCTTAAGAAGAAGACAAGAAGATAATGAAACTAAGACCAAGCAGGCGCTATCTTATTCCATTCTCTCTCTCTCTCTCTCTCTCTCTCTCTCTCTCTCTCTCTCTCTCTCTCTCTCTCTCTCCTCTCTCTCTCTCTCTCGTGACAAGACAGCATGACTCAGCACTTCAGAACACAAGGGAAACTTCTGAGCACCTACAGATAACGAGTTGTGTCGAAATTTTTGGAAAATATAAACAGAAAAATTACTTCAATGTTGGAAAGATAAATAACTAAAGATAAGACGAAGAGGAAAAAGACGTGGGAAAGGAGAAAAGGAATGAAAGAATAAAAGAAGGAAAAAACACAGATGACTGGTTTCCTCTTGACTGTATGTGAGTTTAAATTTCCTTTACATTTATTTCCACTGACTGATACATATTTTCACTCGGCGTGTTACTTCTATCAACCTCTACAAAAAAAATAAAAAGTGTGGTGTACTGTACTAAAATCCCACGTACAGTACAACCTTACCAATACGTACGTATACATGAACCACTACAAAATACTCACGTACATAGATCCACAG
>JAXIVD010002551.1:5000-22500 GCA_036785275.1 Cancer borealis
CAAGTATACAGGGAGCGTGGAGGCGACAGATGCAACACAACAGCTTATACATACATACATACGTCATATAGAAAGAAGAAAGAAAGATAGACGAAGGTTACAATTGCAAGACGTGTCGACTGAATTAAAGGTAACTTACAACCTATACTAAATGTAAGAAAATCCCAAACATGCAGTGGTGTCTCGTATTAACTTAACTTAATATAACCTAAACTAACTTAAGTAACCTAAACTAACTTAATGTAACTCATTGTACAATCTAACCTATGATGCATACAGTTAGGAACATCAAAGCAAAATTTCCCAATAAGACAAATATCCTCTGTCAACGATACTTCAGTCTGACAACTCCTATATAAGTTTCATTAATATATAGGAAGGTGATTAGAGATGAAGGTTGATCCTGTTTGTTTTTCTTTGCCAGGCAGCACAATGATCGTCTTCCTCGTGGTGATCATGTTCTTCGTGCTCTCGTTTCTGAAGCCATTCCTACAAGAGATAGAACGACGAGATGCACTTCTACTCAACGCTACTCTAAAGCAAGCAGAGTTCCCTTCAGTAATGCGCGCGCGCGCGCGCGCGCGTGTGTGTGTGTGTGTGTGTGTGTGTGTGTGTGTGTGTGTGTGTGTGTGTGTGTGTGTGTGTGTGTGTGTGTGTACGAGTTCAGAAATGAAATGCCAGACAAGATATAGTGTTGACGTGATGTTGAAAGGAAAGGAATGGTAACAATAAGCAGTAAAATGGTGCAACATGACATTAAATTTGCAAGTGAGTTAGCAATTAACACCTTCAGCAAATGCACGTCAAGATTCCTGTGTTCTCGTGCACGATGTGATTAATCTCCAAACAACAGTGTCGTACATAACATGGAGTAGAGAATCCAATAGCATCAAGGAATTATTAATGGAGCTGTATAGATCAACTGCATCAAAATATACTTAAAAGGCAGGAGAATATAATGTAACGTTACTAAACAACTGAACTGATATGTGTTTTCATATGATTATAGATACATACAATCAACAGGTAACACAAAACTTAATCATATATTCTTCTCTCATTCTCGCACCTCATTTTTGCAGCAACAACTCGACTCAGTTTCTCAGCAAGGAGTGGCTACAGGAGACACTGCATGGAGACGTGACGGAAAGGAAGGAACAAACTTACCCTGTGCAGCCAGATTGGTCCCTTGTCCTCGGCACATTCCACCACACAAGGGATGAGAACTTTGAAGAGTTTCTAATAGGTGTAGGTAGGTACGCTAATGAAGAGGGTTCATAATAATAATGATAATAATGAAGAAAAAAAAAAAATAATAATAATGATGATAATAATAATAATAATAATAATAATAATAATAATAATAATAACAATAATAATAATAATAATAATAATAATAATAATAATAACAATAATAATAATAATAATAATAATAATAATAATACCCGGGTTGTGGCAGGACTGTCATACTTCACGCGAGTCGTCATTCTCAACACGTCTCCGAGCTTGACTTTCGACATAGCGTTTGAAGGCGACTACGATTACTACGATATTCCAAACAACGACGACCACCTCCCTGGTAAATAAGAAATGTTGACCGTCATTCTCTCTCTCTCTCTCTCTCTCTCTCTCTCTCTCTCTCTCTCTCTCTCTCTCTCTCTCTCTCTCTCTCTCTCTCTCTCTCTCTCTCTGACAAGGCGTGTTCCCTTCCCATCTTTCACTTTTTCATATCTTAGTACCATTTCCTTATCATTTTCAGAAAGAATATAGGATTAATTCGCTAAGGCTTATAACTAAAGGCCTGTCCACACCAGAAACAATGCTTCCAATCTGTTTGGAAACAGTTTCTATACAGTTTCCAAACAATGTTTCCCGTCCAGACTTCAGTTGTCAGGATGCCTGTGATTAGTGTAGAGGTTGCTGCAGCATTCTCTCTATTTTACTTAGCACTTTTGTGAGTGTATCTTTCACGTGTATTTGTTTCCCATCCAGAATGGGAAACACTGTGTTTTTTTTTTGTGTGTGTGTGTGTGTGTGTGTGTGTGTGTGTGTGTGTGTGTGTGTGTGTGTGTGCGCGCGCGCACATGCGTATGCGTATGTGTGCGCGCCGCAGTGATGAATCAGTATTAGCACGAGTGTACTACCTTACACATCTCTACATATGTTATTCGATAGCCTCCAGTGTATCTGTCTTATTCTATAAATAGAATTTAGCATCTTCATGTCTATCGTCGTCCAATTCCCAGAAGTCTAAAAATTTCCTCACCCATCTCTTTTTATTTCTCTTGCCAATCCTTGAAGGAAAGGCAAGAAAAAGAAAAAGATATGCATGGTACACTCGTGCTGGTACCGATTTATCACTTCTGCGGCGCGCGCGGGCACACACGCACGCGCAAACACACACACACACACACACACACACACACACACACACACAATGTTTCCCATTCTGGATGGGAAACAAATACACTTGAAAGATAGTTTGGAAACAATGTTTCCTGGTGTGGAGAGGTCTTAAAGATAATCACACTAAAGATAAAAGGTATACAAGACTTAGTATGGTACTAATTCAAAAGACACTTTTGCATCGCTTTCCTGAGATAGTCTTATAGTTCTTATAAGTCACGTGGAAAAGGAGGAGGAGACCACCTACCACCAACTTATTCTTCCAGATATGAATTACGTGGATGCAGAGGGAGGAGGAGGGAGAGGGGGAGGAGAGGAGGCGTTTCAGATAATATTGACTACCTCCTCTTTGCTTACGATAACGCAAAGGTTTCGCCTGGGACAAACCTTCACCAAACAGGATTATGACGGCACCTCCTCCAAGGTGAGAATCCCAGTGTATTCCTCATGTTCATTCTAATGAAGGAATTAATCAATACATTTATTCCTTGATCTATCTTTCCATCCGCCTCCCTGGGTTTATACTTTTTTCTTTTTCTTCAGCCTCTTGCTAATCATCCCTTGAATTTACCTTTTAAGAACATAAGAACACAAGAAATGAGGAGACTGCAAGAAGCCAGTTAATGACCTGCACGAGGCAGTTCCTTGTCCCTCACCCTTGGAATAATCCAATATTTAGCTATCCCACCTGTCATCCCTATCCATACTCTCATCCAACCGTCTTTTAAAGCTACCTATTGACTCAGCACTTACTACGTGTCTATCCAGCCTATTCCAATCGTTCACGACTCTGTTTATAAACCAATATCTACCTATGTCTGTCCTGAATCTAAGTTTTTCTAGCTTGTACCCATTTCCACGTGTCCTATCCTGGCTACTAAATTCTAAAACCTGATCAATGTTTCCCTTATTAATTCCTTTTACCCATTTGAAAACCTCAATCATATCCCCTCTTGCTCTCCTTCTCTCTAGGGAGTGGAGATTAAGACGTTTTAACCTATCTTTGTAGGGTAAATTTCTCAGCCCCTGAATCATCTTGGTCATTCTTCTCTGAACTGCCTCCAAGGAGCCTATATCCTTCCTATAATAAGGGGGCCAAAATTGAGCTGCATAATCTTGGTGGGGTCTGACTAACGCTAAATACAACCTCAGAATGACCTCAGAACTCCTATTTGTCACACACCTACTAATAAATCCCAGTATCTTGTTGGCCCTATTTCTAGCTATAATACCCTGTTCCTTGGGGCGCAAGTCACTGCTTATTTGAACTCCTAAGTCCCTCACACTATATGACCTTCCTAAGGTAGTGTCATTTAATGTGTAGTCTACAGACCTATTTCCTTTACCTACGCTCATAATACTACATTTGTTAACATTAAACTGCATCTGCCATTTCTCTGACCACTCGTACAGCCTATTTAAGTCATCCTGCAGCGTCTAAATTCTTTACCTGTCTTCTTATCTTTGTGTCATCGGCAAATTTACTGATATCACTATTTATTCCTGTCTCTAAGTCATTTATATAAATTATGAATAACAATGGTCCTAGTACTGATCCCTGTGGTACCCCACTAGTGACATTACCCCATTCTGATTTCTTCCCATTGATTTGTAAGCCATCCCCTAATCCATTCTAGTACCTTCCCACCTATGCCGTGAGCCTTAACTTTACTTAATAGTCTCCTATGGGGTACTCTGTCAAAGGCTTTACTGAAGTCCAAATAAACTATATCATACTCGTCCCCTTTATCTATTGTTTCAAATACTTTCCTATAGAAGGATAATAAATTTGTGAGGCATGACTTCCCCTTGCTAAAACCATGTTGACTATGTCTAATTAGCTTGTGTTCATCTAAATGTTTCCTAATTGCCCTTGCTATGATAGCTTCTAACATCTTGCCTACCACTGATGTAAAACTAATTGGGCGGTAGTTACTACTTTCTGCCTTATCTCCTTTCTTGATTATAGGAACTACATTTGCCTGCCTCCATAGCCTAGGAACTACTCTTGTGTCTAGTGATTCTCTAAAAATCATTGCAATAGGTTCAACGAGTTCTTCTCTACATTCCCTAAGAATCCTCGGAAAAATGTCGTCTGGCCCTGGAGATTTAGTCTTTTTAAGTCTATCTATTTCCTTGCTAATTACTTCCCTACTTATGGCTATTTCGCTTAATTTATCATCCTCTTGTCCGTTTCCTAATCATCCTCTTGTTCGTTTCCTAATTTCACTTTCCAGTCACCTCACCTTCCCCAACCCTTTCCCTTCACCTGTCTTTTTGCCACCTTCACTTCACTTCCCTCTACCATCACCTGTTTTTTTTTTTTTTGTATGGCAGTCTCACTAAATCTTACTAAAAGTCAATTCAATGGTCACAGAGGAACGCATTGGTATCTGTAGCTCTGTTTAGTAGTGCGAACCTTATCATGATGGACACAAAGAGTTGGGGGCAGCATGCACTTTGCTAACGGGTTGACGTTATGTGCGTACAAGTCACGTGTGTACGGTACATAAATAAATATGTTTGTGGACGTGTATATCCTCAGAACACGTACATCTTCAAGGCACCCACTGTACTCTTCCACTTCAAGGAGAAGGAACGCTTGAACACCTCCATCTTCTACACCTTTGACCACGCAGGCCTCGTTACAGTACGTATACATACATACACATACATTCATATGCGGACGGACATCTATGACTTCCTGTGCTTCTCCTTCCTCTCTTTCCTCCCTCACTTTCCTCCCTCACTTGCTCACTCCTCTCATTCCTCCCTTAAATCAAGAGGGTGGTTATATTACAAAAAAATGAACATAAGCACAATACAAGAACTTTGGTTGTCTTAGTCTCTTAGTCAAAACATTCTTTCTCACTCCCTCCTTCTACAATACCTCTCCCACTCCTATGTTGGTGGTGTTCGTATCCCACCACTGCCACCAACACATTCCTCTGTCTTCCATGCAGCTAGGGTAACGAGATGGTGCAAGGTAAGGGAGAACACGTAGTCATTTAGTAGTGTTATAATACCTAATGCCTTCAGTATCTTCTAATTTGACAACTGATAATTTTGTTTGTAAATATTCTCTCTCTCTCTCTCTCTCTCTCTCTCTCTCTCTCTCTCTCTCTCTCTCTCTCTCTCTCTCTCTCTCTCTCTCTCTCTCTCTCTCTCTCTCTCTCTCTCTTCACACACAGCTTTGCCTCTTGCCCTTTGCCTTGCTTGACGAGTTTGAGTGCATTAACAGTTGTTTTCTTGGCAGACCATCGTCAGTGAATCGACAGGCATGCAGGCGAGGCGACACTTTCAGCGAGAAGGAGTGGATGTTTGAGGCAGATTGGTTGGTGCTTCCTGTTTCGGCAAGATAAGATGCTGTTCACTACTCCATACTCAACTTGTTACAGTTACAATATTCTCACACCTAGATCTATGCAACCCACATAATCAAGCTGAAAATAAAATTGATTACGGGTTATACAATACATATTATTTATCTTTCTTTCACAACTGGATGTCATTCAGATTCACGACAATACTGTTCTGTCAAGGCTGGATGCTCAAAACAATTATTTGATGGCACCTCTTGTAGCAATGCCACTTTTTCACGATGTCGCCACCAAGACAGTGTGTTTTTTGGGTCCTGCCTGAAGAAATTGGTGTTAAATTCATGCTTCCAGATTCATAAGAACATAAGAAAATAAGGAGGCTGCAAAAGACCAGTTGACCTACACAAGGCAGCTCCTTCATTGTTATTATTCAAGTACTTTTCTTCTCTTCAGCTAATTCAGTGGGAAAATATGCGTGCTTATTCCTCAAAATCAAGTGTGTTACAGTGCTGACTGTCTTGGGTTGATTCAATCAGTGTGAACAGTAATGAGTCAAAATGGATCCAATCAAATGACTAATGGATGGACGTGCCTCGAGTCGTCTGGTGTAAATGCAGTCTTAATGAGTGTACTAGAGTCTGTTCACCCAAAGCTGCAACTGCAGCCTAACACAGTGTTGTAAAACTATAAAACATGGTCAACACACACACACTTGCTTTTGATACCAAGTCATTAAAGTTTTTCAGTGTGAAAGTTTTAACTACACAGCTGATGTATATACTTGTCCAATGCAATGCTATCTCAGCTGATAAAAGCAGCAGCTGATGTTTGCCATTACTTTCCCCATCAATTCCACCCTATAGTCAAAGGTGCAGTAAGTAAAAACCACATCACGCCAGGAATGGGATATGATATCTCATCTAGGAGGGGAATCTCTGGTTGTTAATCTTTCTTCTCAATAGTCATTGTGTAGCAGTGCTTATGGCAATCTTGCAATCATATTTTAATGCCTCGTGTTTTGAAACTGAGATTTTGAACAAAATGTTTAAGAAAGTATCCATGAAAATGTTGCAGCAAGGTATCAAACCCATGACAGTACACTCAACGTACTGACACTTTATCAATCAAACCATAATGATCACCAAGGTCCAAGTGGAGTTAGGTTGACGTTGACTGTGCCGTCACAAAATACCTTGGATAAACCAAATGGGTTATGATACTGACGATGCACAAACGTGACTGCATATGTAAAAAAAAAATTCAAAGCACGAAGGGTTTCCTGTACTTCTGAAAATGGCAGGAAGATACTTTTCAAAGAAATTAATCTTAACATATGGTATATTTGAGCTTTTTATTGAACAAGAATTCCATTAGCATTTAATTATACTAACTAGAAATCAACAAATTTAGGCAACAAGTATTTTATATATATATATATATATATATATATATATATATATATATATATATATATATATTATATATATATATATATATATAACATTGATAATTCTTATTAATGAGGTAAATATTTAATCAAGTAAATTATCTGTTTAAATTATGATGATAAAATCACATACATTTTCTAACTGATATTCCCTGAACCAAATCTAACAAATAGTAACACCTATGAATAGAAATAAAAAATTGATTGATAAAATACGAACAATCATCCAATGTATTCATATCATTATTAAATTAATCACCAAAAAATTATTCTGAAATCTATATAAATACTTGAATAATCACAGTTCACCAATTATAACTTTATGTGACTCACCATCTTTACCTTAACTCAAAATACAGATAGTACTGTAATTCTTGTTAAATATTTGTATTTAGTTTCATGTTAAGATGTTTGTCTTCTACTACAAGATCTTGACTAGATAATTCTTCACATACCTGAAGCAACAAAAAAAGGAAATATCAGATAAAATCTACACGTTAATTTCACAAAATATTGTCCAGGTCTCACATTCATGTAAATTTCATTTTTAACTCGTTTTCAGATATCTGCCATTACCTTCATAGGATATGCAATCAATAAAGTAAAGAATTATAAATTGTCGCATTTCAGTGAAGTTGAAAATAGTGAAGTTTCATAAGTATCTGACCTTTGGCACATTATATATGACTCAATCATCATCATCATCATCAGATGGCACAAACAGTTCATTCTCCTCCAGGAAACTTGCAATATTCTTGCTCATCTCTGCTCCAGTGAATATGCCCAGAGATGTTGTCATGGTGATGCCCATGTAGCCTGTGGACCAAACATACAAACAGTCATCACTTGAAAACACATCAAACTTATTCAGATTGTTGCAGTGTAACTGGTTGGTGTGATCACAGTCTAGAGTGGATAAGACTATTACATTAATTAGGATTAGGATAGACAAATGCTTTTCTATTTCAAGGTAGAATGAGTTAATTACCCAAATGGATACAAGGTAGGGGATCTACAACCCTACATGATGCCAATGAGGCTGAAAATCCTCAGCCTAGAAATATAAGCCATCCATCAACTAGTACCACACAAGAAGTTTGCTGAGAAGTAACATTCATCAGCAACACAAGATATATGGTAATACTAATATTACATAATCATGCATCCGCCCACCCTGTGCCTCGCCTCGCCACTTCACGCCAGTTGCTCGTATCTACAAACCCATTTTTTAGATTCTTTTTTAGAATAACCAAATTTAACCTTATAACCTGAGTCGACCTAACCTACAACACTCCACATCAGTGGAGATATACCACTAGACCCCCCAACCTAACCTAACCTAACAACTTACCAGGACTGGACTGGATGACACAACCCTTGACTGAGCTCAAGTGAAACTGGGGAGGCTACGACCCCCTGGATCCCGTCAACCTAACTGTAATTATGTGAGGTGTGTGAACTTACAAATGGAACATTACATGTTAAGTATGGCATCGACCGCTCACTAAAACCTTCACAGATGTTCAGTACAGTATCTGTGTAATACAAATAAAACTATTACAATCGGTGCGGAGGCGTTATTCTGTATATTTATCCAGGTAACTAAATCAAAATACGAGACACTTTATCAAAAAATAAATAAAATCCAGTTACTAACCTATAATCTTGGTCGAGTTAGGCTTGGGCAGGACAGCATCAGTGACGGTGAAGGTGTCATTATTAGCTTTAGTGAGGTGCAGCTGCCTCACACCCCTGGCAGCAGACACAGCCACTCTCTGGGCAGGCCTGAGCACGGTAGCCATATCTTAAAAGGACCTTCTTACACCTTAATAATACTTATATAAAATTCCTCTTAGCCGTCAGGCAGGTCCTCTCTCTCTCTCTTTCTTTCTCTCTCTCTCTCTCTCTCTCTCCTGATCTTGCTCTTGTAATAACTCTTAGCTCTCAAAACTCTTATCTTTTCATAATGGTATCTATAGTGGTATCTAGTGTGCAAGTAAAATTTAATAGAATAATAGCTTACTTAGTCTATACGATCTAGTTTATTTACCTGGCATGCCATGTTTTACCCAGGAACTCTTTCATCCATACACTCGTCCCTTTAAAATTTAAATAGTTCCAGCATCAATAACACCTAACACCATCCATTTCCTTCCATTCTTTCAATTACTTAATCAATCTCAGTCAGAATCATGTGCATCATTTCCTGTCATACCTCTTATTACATTCCAGTTAATACAATATCACATGCTTCACTGTTTCATTCTGACATCCTCTCCCGTGTCACATATCTGGCAATTTGTATAACAGTTCCTTGCATTCACATCTATACATTGTGGTTTTTTTTTTTTTTTATCTAGAAGACGTCACTACACAGGCTTCCAACTTCTATCATACTACAAGGATTAGTAGGGCTACATATAGAGTATATAATCCTTGGTATAGATGCTACTGAAATGTTGCATGAGGATCTGACAGGACTAATGTTTTATGCTTTATTGTCTCTTTATGAAGACATCAGTGTGGTATAACACACCTTTATTAGATTATCTTACAACAGAAATGAAAAATTTTCCTCTCCACATCCCTCCATTCTTTCCCCCACATCTCCTTCCATATTTTATCTGCATCTCTCTCCTCCCTCACACACCTTCCTCCATCCACTCACCCCTCCAGACTTTAATTAATATACTGATAAAACACTTAAAAACACACTTTTATTAAATTATATTGTTCTGTGGTAAGGACGTCAGTGTGATGTCTTACTGATCAGTAGTTGCAATGGAAAGTCACTCACAATGAGGTAATTTAGCCTCATAACTTTATTGAAGACCTTGTGGGAGGAAATATTGGTTGCCTGTTTTTACAAATATTTATTTTGTTGCACCACGCCATGGAACACACACTTAAGGCTTCAATATGCATATATATTCATTTAAGTGTCACTGATACAAATAGTAGACTACACAGGCTAGTTATTATACATATATCACTTAGGAATATGTGTACTATATAGTTTCTAATTCTACACAACCTTCACTCACAAACCGTACAAAGTTAATTAAGATCACAGTGTTGCAGTAGTTTCTCCATTAAATGTAAAAGATATATCCAGTATCTAACAAAAAAATATCCAAAAAATATACTTGAAATATGGAAAAAAAATACACATTATGAAACCCAAGTTGATGCCTCATTGAAATGGTCATATTAATCTTGTTTTTTGAAGTTTATAATTGCTATTGGAATTAAACAAAAGTCCACATTATCCTCACTTAATAGGAAAGCATCGAATACATAAATACAGAAACTACTTTATCCTACAATAGCAAAGTTTTAGTGTGATATAGTTTTAGTTACATACAAAACAAGCTTCAACTTCAACTGGGCATCTAAAAAAAAAAAGTAATAATCCAATAAATGATAACAAAAGCAATAAATGTATGAAAATAAAACCTTGTAATGCAGCAAACACTTCATACTACATAATTCATGCACGTATGTATCACCACTGGATTAAAAATTATTACCACAAAACTGTCACAAATCATGACCACAAAACTAACTGTCACTCATTTTTTTTTGTAATCCACTTTGTCTTACTTCAATTAATTGTATAAAAGATAAAAATAAACTTGAAGAAAATATGCAAATAAAGTCAAATAGAGAAATATATATATATATATATATATATATATATATATATATATATATATATATATATATATATATATATATATATATATATATATATAGACACATAGAGGGGACCAATTTGGATAGTCAAGTTATATAAGAGAAGTAAAAAAAATATATAGTAATACCAATTTATCTATATACCATTGAAAGTGGAACAATAACAAAACAAAGATATGAATCAAGTTTTAAAAATGCACGTAACACAAAGAATATTTAATGTAACGTTGAAAGTGACACAAGGCCTTAAAGATATAAAAACCAATTCACCAATCACAACATTTCAAGACTTTCTGCATATATATATATAAACCATAACCATGTTCATCACCTCAAGCAAGCTGAAATGACCACCTTTATACCAAATATATCAAGCCAGATGCCACTCATCAAATAAAGCTTACCAGAACTTTGCGATAATTTTCTAAAAAACTTAATATGTAATAGCAGGCCGGCATTTTATATTCTAAACCCTATGCATGTACACGCCAGCGAGGAACTTCGAAGTGCGATGGAAGGCACGAGGATCTACACCAAGGCCGGAGGGAATGTCGTGGTATTGCATCTTCCTTAGTAAACCTGCTGATTGGTAAGGAAGGAAGGAAGGAGTCCGTCATCATTTTCAATATACTGCACTTACGCTGGAGTAAAATGAAGCGAATTACTTCAAAATCATTGGCTGTATGAATATGTATGTGTGTGTGTAAGTGCATGTGTGTGTATGAGTGGCTTGCCATTACACTGAGTTGCATAGAAAGACTGATTTAAAAAAAAATGTAACTTTTCATGTTTTTTGCTGAAGTGAAAGTGTGGGGTGCTGATTATTAATATTCATGAACTGAAGAAAAAAAAAAAAGAACTGAAAGCATACAAAAAAGATTTCAGTGAAAAAAAAAGGTATCAAAATAAGATTTAAAAACTAACAACACAGATCTTCAAGTATTCAGGTGTATACATTTGTTCTTTTTTTGTTGTTGAATAGTGTATCTATCCATCTACACACCAGGCACACCATCCCTCTAAATGGAGGTAGCCATAACAAGGCATGCCAGGATTCAGGGACACATTACTATCCCCTCCCTCTCTGCACCTTGTCTTTTTGTAGGAAAGTATACAGATGAATACTACCTCAATGAGAATATTGCGATTAAATTCAGCACATAACAAAAATCACAGCTAAAATTTATAAATGTATGATGTACGCATGTAAATATATATGTGTGTATGTGTGTGTGTGTGTGTGTGTGTGTGTGTGTGGCTCAGCAGGCCAGGAGCCAAGCCAAGGCAAGACACAGCAACAGGTGGGCAGGAGTGTAGGAGAGAGTCATTGCACCATCCTTGAAGGGACTCATTGTTCCTTCAGTCTTGCATGAGTCCAACTGTGACACTGCCTCGTAGTACGTGTCCTCCAGTGACTGGTGGAAGGTGTCCATCTGTACGTTGATGAGGTCCGTGGCTGAGTCCTGCGTGGAGAGTGAAAGGAAACTGTTAAACTGAAATTGGATCAATTATATAGTAATAAAAAATTATACCATATTTGTGTTCATGCTTACAATCTCTACATTCATGAGAATGTAAGATTTTTTTCACGGTTTGGGCAAATGGTGTAAAATTTTGAGCTGCAAAATGGAAAACACATTTCATAGTAATCCAACATCTAACATCAGACTTATGGACAGCTTTTTGGAGAATCTTCATACTCCAATTTTAATGAGAATCTGAAATTTCCAAATATCCATGTTTTTTGCAAATATACCCACTTAGGATTTTTGCCAAAAATCACATTTTTGTAAATAACTTTAAAACTGAAGTTTGTGTAAACGCAGTGTAGAACAATGTGAATAAGCCGTTATTTGGAGCTAAAGAGAAATTAATTTGGACTATAGATGATTAAGAAAATACTACATTTATGTACATTAATATTTTCCTTAAATTTTTTGTTTTTCTCAAAAAACTATGGGAGTAATTTAGAATCCAGTAACACCATGTAGATCTCATTCAGATGCATGAATTTGTCTCTATGCATTCTTTCTTTATAACCAATATTTTGAAGTGAAATAACAAAAAACATTTGGATCTCATTTCCGATGCCAAATTTTGGGACACAAAATAGAAAATCCATTTCCATCACAAATAAATGAAAATGACAAAACAAAAGTTGTTGATCTTACAATTTGCAATGAAATGTATTGAAAAGGTATTCCTCTAAAATTCAAGGTTTCCGAACAAGCCAACAAAAGGTATTCCGTAAGTGTACACAATCTCCACTTCACCTGACCCAGCACCTCATCCTGTCACACTCCCTCACACACATAGCCCCTTCCACACGAAGGGCAAATGCACGGCGGGCAGACACTGTTACCAATTTTGTAGTATGGGTGGCGATCACGAGTGTGGATGACGTCATAGACGAGGAAACCACGGGCAAACCATCGAAGTGCCCGTGCCCGTTGTTGAGGCACTGGATGGGCGCCTAACTAGGAACCACGTTGCCAGACACACGATGTTACAAGTCAACACCGTGCCCTCCGTGGGTATCTGTATCTATTGTAGACTAGATAGAGTGCACTCATGTCTGTCCAGACGGTCATGGAGAAGTGGACAAGGGAAGCAACCTGGCATTTAATAGATTTGTACAGAGAGGAACCGTGTCTGTGGAATGTCAAGACTGTGGAATATAGAAATAGCTATACGTTTAGCTTTTAACTGTCCGGCGACCCATGTTGTCGTACCGAACACACATTAGCCCACTGGCCGACGTTGCCTGACACAGCTCTGACTGTACTCTGCCCTCTGCCCGTCGTCCGGCCCAAGTCATACGTTCGCCTGCCTGTACCTACTGCCTGCCTTAATTGGACTGTTTGATCTGGTAACACTGTTTCAAAGCGAGAGAATTACGGGCAAATCAGAGTGCCCGCCGTGCATTTGCCCTTCATGTGGAAGGGGCTATACTCTAACACACTATAGCCTTCCCCTCTCATACTCCCAACACCTATTCCACTTGTGTATGTCTACCACTATATCTATCTAGCCGTAACATTAGAGAAAATACATATACACGTATCTACCTAGCACATTTAGCATCACATTATATTAGTGTTTGGTACAGCAGCGTGTGTGTGTGTGTGTCAGCGCATCACCAACTGACCTTGAATATGAGATCCTGCTTCCCCTTGAAAGTTCCGAACATCTTGAACACGTCCTGGCCCTTGGGGAACCACTCGGCCGCCCTCAGCAGCATGATCCTCACCTCCTCCTTCATGACTGGATTCAGCGCAGAATCAACAAGCACCTAAAGGAGGAAATAAGGGAGAGATGGTGAAGCTGTGAGCAAGGTATGAACTTCTTTCTACTTATAGGATGGAGAAAGATGAGGGAGAGATGATGAAATAAAACTATCTTCCCTTCTTATTACAATAGTTTATCAGCCTCACTGAAGGAAGGCAGAGAAGATATGAGAAGAAGAAAGATCAAGAAAAAAGAGAGAGAGAGAGAGAGAGAGAGAGAGAGAGAGAGAGAGAGAGAGAGAGAGAGAGAGAGAGAGAGAGAGAGAGAGAGAGAGAGAGGTGAGATGGATGAAGGAAAGAGGGTTTAATAGATTACTGATGCATAGGAGTCTCTTTGCAGGAGGAGGACAACCATAAGGAGGAGGAGGAATAAGAGGAGTAGAAGGAGGAAGACAATGAGGATGGAACCTCAATACCTTATGGGCAGGAACACGAGCCAGGTGACAGGTGCTATAATCAACGACATCAGCTGCTCCATCATTGGTACACAGCAACTTGTAGTCCACGGCTCGGAGATTGACTGCCCAAGACGCATTGTTGTTCCCGTCTGTGTAGGATGAGCACAAGGTGAGTGTGAGTGTGAGTGTGTGTGTGTGTGTGTGTGTGTGTGTGTGTGTGTGTGTGTGTGTGTGTGTGTGTGTGTGTGTAAAAAATTATACTATTAGATGTCCAATCCAATGTATTCATGACCTTATTCAAGTTTAGTGGACTAACTGAAAATAAATCACATTAATTCAATAAGACTTTCAATTTACAAAAGACATGAAAGAGAAAAAAAAGTGCATTAGATGAAAGAGAGAAAGTGATTTAAGTCTGAGAGAGAGAGAGAGAGAGAGAGAGAGAGAGAGAGAGAGAGAGAGAAAGAAAAAAAAGAGAGAGAGAAAGAGAAGGATGGAGACACTCACTGGTATTGTCCCTAATGGTGGTGTGCTTGACAAAGGCCACGTCACCTCCACCTTCCACCAGACACCTGAAGGCACCCGTGTAGCCTGAGAATGCCTCAATGGGTCGCCTGTCACACTTCCCCTCAACTGTACCTGTGGCTCCATTCACTGCAGTAGTAGAGAGGAGATGGAATAATGCAATGCTTCAAAGGGTTCAAGTGGATTTTGGTCAACATTAACTCATTCCGTCACTACACAAGGATGAATCGATGCCCCCCCGCCCCCCCCAAAAAAAACACTCACCCTGGTTACCGACGCACAAGTCACACAGGGATTTCGGATTGGTGCTTTTGGGATCATAAGTCGGGTTCTTGGCTCCAGGGGCACAGGATTTACTGAAGAAGTTTCCCATCTGCCCTGCGAAGTCACAGTCGCCCTGCTTCAGAAGACCCGCCTTCAGGAGAGTCACCACGGGAATCTTCCATCCTGGGAATAGGGTTAATTGGAAAAATGCTGTCTACATGTACCCAAAACATGTAATCTGCAATGATATCAGGTCTAGGTAGAAAATTTGGGTTAGAATACAGAGGTTTAGTATTGCTTATGATCACACACATACACACACACAAGGACATTCATAGTAACAGTATGGCAAGCTTCGGGTAGACAGGAAATTACCCAAAGAGAGATGAGGTAAGTCATGCTTGGGCTGGTCTGGAATAGATAGGCAGTAGATAAAGACGAGTGAGAAGGTTATCGGAGATCTTTGTCGTGCAGTGGAATCAATGATGATGAAGATGATCCCACTGAACACACACACACACACGTCCATACCTGCCGTTCTGCCAATTCCAGTGTGACAAGAATTCTTCCCACGCAGCTGCTTAAGTGAGTTGATCCCAGAGTTAGCATGCACAACAGCCACAGCAAAGTAGGAAGCCTCTTGTAACCCATACTTCTCAGACACGATTGGTAGCAGCTTATAGTCCCTGTTACACACACACGCACACACAGGTAATTTTTTTCTTCTTCTAATGCATGTACTATGTAAGACAAGGACAAATAATGCAAACAATAAAAAAAAAAAGCCATCCATAGATTAACTTTTACCTAGTACTGTATAGTTATCCATGTTATTCTGCACTCAAGGCAAGAGAACAAACTTATGATTTTCTCTCTCTCTCAACTTACACATAAGCGCGGTACACATCCCCTCCGTCAGCAGTAGTAATGTTTGCAGCACTGCTTGCTACCATACTAAGACAGTCCCCAATGGTCGGGATGATGCACTCCAGGCCAGGTCGTATCCTGCGGGACTTTAGGACGTGACTAAGAGCCTCACACTTCTCCTTGGAATACTTTGACTCAACACACAGCTTGACAGGCACCTCAGGGCACCCCAGCCGTTCAATGGTGGTGTCATACTTGTCTGAGAGAGATGAGGGGGAATAAGAGTTTCAGGTCCAGGGTATTACTAAGAGACAAGTGCATTATTTTATTAATTTTTCATAGTCATCTTGCATTCCTCAAGTCTCCTAAAGTGATAATAAAGTCACCTCTTAATCCTGACTGCCTTCTCTCTAGCCACAAGGACTGTTATGTTTGATCTTCCAAAAAAAAGGAAGGAGTACTTGGGCTCCACTTACGTTCTTTGAGGTAGTCCCGGGTGGAGACAGGCGGTGTTCGAACATGGAGGACAGAAGGTTTCCAGATGCCAAGCACAGGCTTACCCCACGGACGGAGTTCATCCTTCAAAGGCACGGAGGCGGCATCAACCATGGTAGTGAGGAGTTTCAAGATGGCCGCCTTGTTCCTGCAGAAGACAATTCAAGACATCACACACCGTCATCACCACCACCACAATAGGACATGAGCAGCTTGCAAAATATAAAGAGGAAGCCAGATCATAATGCATGACAAAAACAGAACAAGAAAACAAGAGACTCAAATGAGATAAAGGAAAGAAATATGATGAAGACACAAATCCTGGAATGACCTACTCGTTGGCAGAGCGGACCAGCCAGCCATTCCAGGGTCTAGATGCCCAGTTGCACAGCTTGGGGGCGGGGATGAGTTTCTCCACGCGTCCATCTGGGCACAGCAAGCCGTAGTCTGACAGATTCAGCTGTTAGGGCATGTGGAGGATGACAAACAACATTAAATAGTAATGGAAGCAAACAATTGTTATGATAACAATTGGGATATATTGATAGTAACTATTATAACATATAAAATAATAGAATAAAGAAATGAAACTGAAGTGAGGGGAAATTTAGCTTTAGGAAGAGTTTTGTGTGTGTGTGTGTGTGTGTGTGTGTGTGTGTGTGTGTGTGTGTGTGTGTGTGTGTGTGTGTGTGTGTGTCTCGATACTGTTTTTACCACCTTACATAAATCGAGGCCACCACACAAATAGATACAAAAACATACTCTTTATAGGAAAACCCTCACTTGACTACACAC
>JAXIVD010002551.1:35250-57920 GCA_036785275.1 Cancer borealis
AGAGAGAGAGAGAGAGAGAGAGAGAGAGAGAGAGAGAGAGAGAGAGAGAGAGAGAGAGAGAGAGAGAGAGAGAGCTAGTTAATTGTAGTTAGGTATTTACAATATTGGATAATACGCGCGCGCACACACACACACACACACACACACACACACACACAGTTATATGTGTACGTTTTTAATTAGACATTCTATCTATCTATCTATGTCTATGTGGAGTTCATATTATCTCTTCTTCTTCCTCCTGCAAGTCTTACCAATTAGAACATAAGAACATAAGAAATGAGGAGACTGCAAGAGGCCAGTTAATGACCTACACGAGGCAGTTCCTTGTCCCTCACTCTTGGAATAATCCAATATTTAGCCATCCCACCTGTCATCCCTATCCATACTCTCATCCAACCGTCTTTTAAAGCTACCTAGTGACTCAGCACTTACTACGTGTCTATCCAGCCTATTCCAATCGTTCATGACTCTGTTTATAAACCAATATCTACCTATGTTTGTCCTGAATCTAAGTTTTTCTAGCTTGTACCCATTTCCACGTGTCCTATCCTGGCTACTAAATTCTAAAACCTGATCAATGTTTCCCTTATTAATTCCTTTTACCCATTTGAAAAACTCAATCATATCCCCTCTTGCCCTCCTCTCTAGGGAGTGGAGATTAAGACGTTTTAACCTATCTTTGTAGGGAAAATTTCTCAGCCCCTGAATCATCTTGGTCATTCTTCTCTGAACTGCCTCCAAGGAGCCTATATCCTTTCTATAATACGGGGACCAAAATTGAGCTGCATAATCTAGGTGGGGTCTAACTAGCGCTAAATAGAACCTCAGAATGACCTCAGAATTCCTATTTGTCACACACCTACTAATAAATCCCAGTATCTTGTTGGCCCTATTTCTAGCTATAATACACTGTTCCCTGGGGCGCAAATCACTGCTTGTTTGAACTTCTAAGTCCCTCACACTATATGACCTTCCTAAGGTATCGTCATTTAATGTGTAGTCTACAGACCTATTACCTATACCTACGCTCATAATGCTACACTTGTTAATATTAAACTGCATCTGCCATTTCTCTGACCACTCGTACAGCCTATTTAAGTCATCCTGCAGCATTCTAGCATCGTCTAAGTTCTTTACCTGTCTTCCTATCTTTGTGTCATCAGCAAATTTACTGATATCACTGTTTATTCCTGTCTCTAAGTCATTTATATAAATTATGAATAACAACGGTCCTAGTACTAATCCCTGTGATACCCCACTAGTGACATTACCCCATTCTGATTTCTTCCCATTGATCTGTACCCTCTGTTCCCTACTAGTAAGCCATCCCCTAATCCATTCTAGTATAGGGTTGCCATATAAGAACTATCAAAATTTCGGACACCTTCACTTACAGCTTCCCATTCATCCCCGCCTTTTTTGAAGCACGGGAGCTTGTTCTGCATCTCTGTAGTAAATTTGCACTTTCGTTTGGACATTTTGACAGGGACAAGTAATAGTTGTAGTGTCAAGGTCACAAGACCACAAATAAGCGAACAGTAATCCAAACTGACCCATGTCAAAGCTGGTTAAAGACTGATGCGCGATGTGAGGCGACGTTGGGACGGCTGGGAGCAACTTCATACCGGACCCATACACGTATGTACGTGTATGGGTCCGGTATGAAATCTTGACCGAAACCAGACCAAAGCAGCTGCCACCCAGTGAACCCCTAGCCTCCCTCTCCCATCATTTCAACCAACAGAAATTTAATAAGTGTGTGTGTGTGCGTGCGTGCGTGCGTGCGTGCGTGCGTGCGTGCGTGCGTGTGTGTGTGTGTGTGTGTGTGTGTGTGTGTGTGTGTGTGTGTGTGTGTGTGTGTGTGTGTGTGTGTGTGTGTGTGTGTGTGTGTTTTAACAGTTATTGATGGAAGCTGAAATTCCGGACATTTGAGGGATTTTAAGAAATCCCCCCGGACGCAGATTTTGACACCTGAATTCCGGACATGTCCGGGAAAATCCGGACGTATGGCAACCCTATTCTAGTACCTTCCCACCTATGCCATGAGCCTTAACTTTACTTAACAGTCTCCTATGGGGTACTCTGTCAAAGGCTTTATTGAAGTCCAAATAAACTATATCATACTCGTTCCCCTTATCTATGGTTTCAAATACTTTCCTATAGAAGGATAATAAATTTGTGAGGCATGACTTCCCCTTGCTGAAACCATGTTAATGTCTAATTAGTTAGTCTTTTTAAGTCTATCTATTTCCTTGCTAACTACTTCCCTACTTATGGCTATTTCGCTTAATTTATCAATCTCTTGTCCCATAAAGATCTGTACTGGCTCCAGTTCCCTACCCGACTCTTCTTGAGAAAATACGGACAAGAAGTATTTATTTAATTCCTTACTGATTTCCTCACCATTTTCTATCAAGCTGCTATCCATTCCTTTAAGAGGTCCTATTCTTTCCTTTGTTTTAGCATTGTACAACTGATAGAATCCCTTTGGATCCTTCTGGGCATCTCTAGCTATCCTAACCTCATAATTTCTCTTTGCAGTCCTAATATCCTTTTTAAGTTTCCTAGCTAGGTCATTATACTGCCCTACTACCTGTACTTCACCCCTTTTAATTCTCCTATAGAGCCCCCTTTTTTAGACACCCCTAAAAATAAATATGTTTTTACTAAATCCTCTCAGATGGCGTTACCGTCGTGTCCTTCCTAACTTCAACATCAGACTGTATATAATTCTCTTCTGCCACGTTGAAATGAATTTACGATATATTTTGGTCAAATATTTCAAATGTTTCAAACTAACATAAAACATTTGATTTACTCTAAAATATTTTTAATAATTTTAACATTAAAAAATCATCAATACATCTGCACGTTATGTCCAAAATGAGTTATTATTGTTAGTAAGAAAAGTTTCGCAAAAGCACTTCTGTTGACGTTAGCGCCGTGAAGGAGCGAAGGGAGGCTACGTGTTTACCTTTATTACCTGCACTCTCCTATTACTGTACGTGTGTTTGTATGTGTATGTATGAGTGTGTGTACGTGCTGTAAGTATACTGGGTAAGGTGTTATATGAAGGTGCATCAAAGTAAGGTGTAATATGTAGTGTGAGGTAATGTCCGGCGGGTGTCAGCTGGACGCTATTGGGGGCGAGGTGACTTTAGAACAGTCACCACAGCGTGTTGATTGTAAGGCTTTATTGGGTTAACAATGTTAAACAATGGTTAAAATGTACTTACGGGTGTAGCTGTACAATTTTTTGTTTCCTTAGCATGCAGCTACAGCCATACCAAGACTATTTTGTTCCTTGTTATATAATTCTGTCTGAAGTCAAGAACTTTTTTGAAACTAAAGTCATATACTTTTGTGAAAAAGGGAAATTGGCATCAGAAGATGTTAGGAAAGTACATTCCCCGAGTCTATGCAAAGAAGTATTTCTAAAGAATGGCATTTGTATGTTTTTCTTTTTATTCTTTCAGGAGCAGCCATGGGGACTCAGGAGCAGCCTTGCTACACGCTCATACAGAGTCCAACAGACACTGAGCAGCCGTCAGAAATGCAACTAAAGCAAGACCTAGGTAACACTTGCATTCCTTTACTGTAAATGTACTGTACTGTTGAGTCATGATCAACATGACTTTGCTCAACACAATGTCTGTGCTTGCACGACTAAACTAAAAATCTAACTTGACGGATTTGCAATTCATGAATCACCTTTACAGAATTTGAAAATTTTGCACTTATGAATTAGGTGTACGTATGTTTTTTTAAGGCAGTGCTTACAGGTACGGCAGCTGTATGAATAGCGGATGACAACGGGATATGGCTGCCGTATCTGTAAGCACTTATAGGCACAGCCTACAGGTACAGCAGCCATATCCTCATAGTGCTCGTTTATAGATATGGCATGTGCCTAACTTTTGGGTAATAAAATATAAAAAGCTTATATAACTGAACCTAACCAAACTAAACCGTTCCTAACCTAACCATATCATAACCTAATCTAAACATAACCTAATGTAAGCCTTATAATCATAGTGCTCGGTTACAGATGTGGCACGTGCCTAACTTTTGGGTAAAAAGCTTATATAACCGAACCTAACTGAACCAAACTGTACCTAACTAAACCTAACATAACATAATCAACCTAACATAACGTGAAAGATGCTTTACCAGGTAAATAATAAGGCACAGGCCGTAGGAAAAGTGGATTATTCTGTTGATAACTTTCTAAGTGTTTTTGAAACTCTTCTTACGATGAAAATGACAAATTTAATGTGAACACGGTGGGTGACGCCAGTGCATGCCGTATGAATAGGGGATGACAACGGGGTACAGCTGCCGTATCTGTCAACACTTAGTTTTTTAACCTTTTTGTTCCCATATAAACTTAAATTTGCCAAACACGAAATGCGTCTTGCATGACACTCAGGAACGTAAGTGTTGTGTTGAATGGAGGTTGATGATATATTTATTTGTGTAACTTACCAACAAGTAAATATAAGTCTGTGGTTGAAACTTAAACAAAGTGATTCTAACCAGGCTACAAGTAATAGTGCAATATGAAATATGCATGGTGTGGTGTTAAAATCCTTTTTTACTTATTTTTTCATTAATTGTATATAACTTTTTATATTTGTTATCATAAGTGAAATAAAACTTGAAAAGATTCTTAATTCTTTTTTATGATTTTCTTTTTGGATTGTTATTAGTTGATGTAGTGTATTATAATTACCTGCACACTCCTAGTTTATGTTGTACTTGGAAATAGAGATGGACATTAAAGTCAGGATGTCATGGCACCTATAATTATACCTGTAAACTGTCAGCATAAACCAGTCCTTATGTAAATATTTTGTTCTCAGAAAATGGTGATATTACTGTCAAAACTGCTGCCCTGAAAAAAGTTATTCAGCTGATTCTAAATGGAGAACGTCTGCCGGGAATATTGATGACAGTGATTCGTTTTGTGATGCCACTGGAGGACCACACCATTAAGAAGCTTCTGCTGGTGTTTTGGGAAATTGTGCCCAAGACAACCTCAGATGGCAAACTCCTACAGCAGATGATCCTTGTGTGTGATGCTTACAGGAAGGTGAGTGGCAGCATCTTGGTATTGTGAGGCTAGGAAGGATTGACTCTGCAGTTATGATTACAGTAACTCTTCCTTATTTTGTAATACAATAGGTGTTTAATTATTTGCCTCCTTTTAATTCAGTTCTCCACATTGTCTTGATCCTATTCTGCTGGTAGGCTTGATGGAGGCTTTTTGAATGGTCGGCCTCCACCCGTTAGTAGCGCAGGTTAGATTTTATAAGTGACACCTCGTTTCTTGTTGAGAGGATCATGCTGCCTGAGGAAGCTCCTTGAGTGTTGATGGCAGCAAGTGGGTGATCTTTAATCGAAAAAGAAAAGTGGCTAACTCGTGCCAAGACTCAAACTCGGGACTCTGAGATGGTCTGCTGCCTGACTGCTATCCACTAGGCCACCGCCTCCCCATGAGATGGTTTAGTCATATTGAGAGAAAGAAGGATGAAGGGTTTGTGAAGAAAGTGTATGAGTGAATTTGTGGGTCTTAGGAGGAGAGGAAGGTGAATTATAAGATGGAAGGATATGGTAAAGTGGTAGATGCATGAAGGGTGTTGATGATAGGGAGAGGTGGAGACCCTTCTGCCGTGGCCATTCTCTTGGGGAATGTTTGTTGAGGGAATGAGGCGTCATAAACTATAGATGATGGATAGCTAGCCAAGACAAAGGGTTCAGGGTTCCGGGAGACATTACTCTCCCCTCCCTGTCTGTGCCTTGTGTTCTCATAGGGAGGAATACAGCGAGGGGCTTCCCAGACCCCTCGCTGTGTTCCTTTTGGTGGTGTTTTATGAGCAGCAGGGAAGACAGTGATAGTATTCTTGCAGTGTCCACCACAAGTGTTTTGGTACTAGACAATAATTCAAAGCTTGGCAATACTGGTAATAACATACATACACTTCTCTTGTTAAATAAGCTAAACATTACTATAGGTTCAAGCAAATTACTGAATGTCTTATTAACACTGATGGAAGTTGGAATGTATCTTCTAAATTGTTTCTTAATCTTATGGCTTGTGCTTTTTTTTTAAATTATTTTTTATTTATTGATTTTGAAGATTTGGTTATGTACAATCTTAAACACGTATATCTTTGATTTGGGGAAGCATGGCAATGATTTTTAACTTTGCTCATATCTTAACAGGATCTGTCTCACCCGAATGAGTTCATCCGAGGATCCACACTGAGATTCCTTTGTAAGCTGAAGGAACCTGAGCTGCTTGAGCCTCTAATGCCCACCATCCGTACATGCCTTGAACACAGACACTCCTATGTGCGCAGGAATGCTGTCCTGGCAATCTTCACTATCTACAAGTAAGTTTTTTATATTATGTTTATTTATTCTTTGTTATTTTTTTGTTAATTTTTTTGCTCCTTTTCTTTATTACTTCATTTTTTTGTGAAAGGGCTACCTGTATAAGAGTAGTATTATAATTTTTGGTGTATATTGCTCATTTTTCCATCCAAAAGGTGTAATAAAATCAATCTGCATTCAGTCATCATTAAGTCATAATTTTAATGGCGTTGCTAGTTGTGTTTTTGGCGGCCATGAATATTGGCCAAGTTGGTTCAGCTCACAAGATCATTTCTGTCTCCTGGTATCCATAAAAATGTGTTGTTTATGGAATCTATTTATAACTCGTTATGATAAATGTTTAACACCATCTTGATTTGAAAGCATCTGTGTTTTGGTGCCTGAGCATTTTATTTCCAATATGGCATAATGATTTCCTTCAAGAGTTTTAAAAGTACGGTGGTAGAATTCTTGTAGACCTACCACAGGGCTAAAATCCGGGACCTTTTGCGCCTTAGAAGTAACCTTTATAAATATTTTTCCCCAGAAACTTTGACTTCTTGATCCCTGATGCACCAGAATTGATCTCCAACTTCTTGGAGGGAGAACAAGACATGTCCTGCAAGAGGAATGCTTTCATGATGCTTATACACGCTGACCAAGAGCGAGCCCTTAACTACCTGTCCACTTGTATTGATCAAGTGAACTCTTTCGGGGACATCCTGCAGCTTGTAATTGTAGAGCTTATATACAAGGTAAGTACTGAGTTGAAGAACCCATTTATATTTATATTGAGGGATAAGGATTCACTACCTTTTCAATATGAAGTGATACATCTTCTTGAGGAAGTACCATTTCTCGATGGTGTAATGTAATGGTAGTGCGCTCAGCTCACAACCAAGAGGTCCTGGGTTTAGATTCTGAGTTACGTGGAATGTGAAGTGATTGAGAGGGTCAAACACAACATCCTAGTATGGTTTGGCTACATTAAAAGAATGCCAGGGAATGAAATGACTAAGAAAGTGATGAGTATAGGAGCAAGGTAGTGGTGGGGAGTACAAGAAGTGGCACAGTGAAATGGGAGGACATAGAGCTAGAATACCTATGAGAAAGGTGGAGAAGAATGGAATGTAGTGGTTATTCCCTTGGGGGAGTTTCTTAGGAACAGACAAATATATATCTTTTATGTAAGTGAATGCATGATTAATGAAGTGGCTTTAATGATCCTTGGAGGAGGTTACCACGTATCTGGTATGACCCTTGGATTATATCGGGTACAGGGAGGGAGAGGGCAAGAATTAAATGTGATGTGGCAGAGGTAAATCATCGGACCCTATTGTGGACATGACCCCCATCCTTGTTGACATTTGCGTGATTAGTGTTTGGATATACTTCTCTTTTCCTCTGGGGATCTTGGGGCTAAGTGAGAGAAGTGTTTATGTATGTGTGCATGGGCGTGTGTATGTGTGCCTTTGCTTGACTACCCCCTTCAAGGGTATAATATCCTGGTTTATAGATAGATGAATGTATTAATTAATGTGATGATGGTTTCAGGTGTGTCATGCAAACCCAGGGGAGAGAGCACGCTTCATCAGGTGCATTTACAACCTCCTGAACTCCAACAGCCCGGCTGTTCGCTATGAAGCTGCTGGCACGCTGGTGACTCTTTCCTCCGCACCAACAGCCATCAAGGTCAGTAGCTTTGGATAAAAAGTGCACTCAAAGTAACTTATTAAACCTTGAATTAATTTATTTATTTTCTGCAATATGGTAACTAATGAGGTAGAACAGAGATGTGATTCTGTAAGATTGTCTAAAGCATGGCCAATCAGTATGATTATGGGAATAAACATGCATACAACCAGGGACATTTATCATAGAGGAGGTACTGTAGAATGTGCTCACATTCATGTGGTTCACATTGTAAATATATCTTTAATATATCTTGTAAGGTGGACCTAGTAGGGAGAATGCAGCTGCCATCAGCACCTGTTTTTAAGATTATTCTTGCATTTCTAAAGCTATTGAGTCCATCTTCAAGAGAGGGCTAGGTGGCTCTGGGACAGTGCCCGGCTCATGACCTAATGGTTGCCAGTTTGATCCTGGCTCATGGCAGCTTCTTGGTGAGAGGGACAGCACTCTGGTTAACCCTAGCAGAACTTCGGGGGATTACTTTATTTTAATCCATCCTCATGAGGAAGACTCAAGCATCTATTGACTAATCTGTTAACAGTATAGGTTCCACAAAGTGCAAACCACCTGCAATTTTTCTTGCTTTCTGAAATTAATCTTGGTCCTGACATATAATGATTTTTTGAATGCATCCCATTGTAATTCTTTGACCTTCGTATGATTGATGTGTTTGTAGTTGGCCTTTGTCAAGGTACACACTGGTATGGAGGTGTGCCTTCCAGGCCTAGTGATGAATGCATCGCCAACACTGTGTGAAGTGTCAACCATGTACAATACCTGTATTTACATTGTCTCATTGTTTAATACTTTTATGAGTTTTTAATTTGCATTGCAGTGTCAATCATATTCTTGCAAACTAGGTGGTTGTATTGTAGTTTGGAAACTTATGTTAGTGGTGATTATATATATTTTGATCCTTTATACCCCAGGCTGCAGCCAACTGTTACATTGAGCTGATCGTGAAGGAGAGTGATAACAACGTGAAGCTCATTGTCCTTGACCGCTTGGTGGCCTTGAAAGATACTCCTCAGCAGGAAAAAATCTTGCAGGACTTGGCTATGGATGTGTTGCGCATCCTTGCCACTCCTGACCTAGAAGTTCGCAAGAAAACTCTTAACCTGGGTGAGTTAGAGAGCAGTTTATGTACTTGTTTTGTAACTTCCTTTTAACAGGCTATAACTTCTCTCGCTTTTCACCATGGATAGTATGTCAGGAAAGCATTCACATTTTGTCTTTGGTGCTGATAATTTTCACCCTTTTCAAAACGGCCTCAGAAGTACAATGCTTCCAGTACTTCAAATTCATGATGATTTTATTGTTTAATCTGGTATTTTATTTTTTTGTTTACTGTAATGGCAGCAGAAGTTTCCTTTGATGTGCCTTGGGCAACGGATACGATGGGTTTGTTATGTGATCTGTTGTCCAGCGTGTCATGCCAAACACTATGACACAAACAAACAAACGGATAACAATACCTGGTTCACAGCGAGGGAACTTAAACAAACTAACTCTAATTTGCCAGGGAAAGTGTTACAAAGGAGTGTGTTAGTTATCATGGAAGTGGTTTGATGAGTTTCTCTATTTAGTTAAACAGTTGTGCCATGGCCAGCCCCTCTAAGGAGTTCCTTAGGAATAGTTGTTTGTATACACCAAACTAGACTAAAGATTTTTATTATACAATATAGCTTTAAGAATGTAGACTTTTATTTCTTTCACTTAATTTTGACTTTCTTGTATTCTTTTGGTGTAGAGCATTATTGTGTATGAGTGTTTTTCCGTGAGTTGAGGTTTTAGTTAACCAAGAATATTATTATTATTATATTTTTTTTATCATTAACCGTTGGCACCAGTAGGCTTATTGAGGCACAGGTTGACTTGCCTCGCCTGTTATTTGGCATAGGTTTTTCAGATTTTTATAGTGACGCCTCAAATGTTTAGGTTCTCTCGTGAATATGTTGAGAACGTGCAAGGCTAATCACTGCTACAGCCTCGGATGCACATAAACGTTGTTAGTCCCGTCTGAGGACAGTATGGCAGCAATTTGGGTAGTCTTTGGCCACTCGGCGGTGACATCAATGAATGAATTGTATAAGGATTGTATAAGGAATTGTATAAGGATATGAATGGTTTGTTTGATTCTCAATATTTACCTTGTATTACCAGCACTGGAACTTGTGACGCTGCGTTCTGTCAATGAGATGGTGGAGGTGCTTAAGAAGGAAGTGGGCAAGACACACAATACTGTTGAACACGAAGACACCGGAAAGTGAGTGTAATAACTGTTCTGGAGATTAATTGTAGATATGTTAATGGTTTTCCCTAGTGAGTTTAATTTTCTGATCATATTTAATGGTCAAATCATATGTGCTGAAAAGATTTCCCCATTTGTTAAGTGATGACTTTGTGGATGTTGTTGAATGAAAGGTGTCATCAATAGCACTCCTTCTAGTTCTACAAAACCACTGCCTTGTCATCCCCAGGTACCGTCAGCTACTGGTCCGCACGCTGCACACAATTAGCATCAAGTTCCCAGAAGTTGCCGCCAACGTTATTCCAATTCTGATGGATTTCCTTTCTGATAATAATGAACTTGCTGCCACTGATGTGCTGGTGTTTGTGAGGGAGGCCATTCAAAGGTTTGAGGTGAGTTTGAAACTGGGTCTGCACTTACATGCTTTCCACCTTGTTTGATACAGTGGTTCAAAAAAAGATTTGATAAATGTATTTTAAGTTTATTTTTCCACTGACAAAGTTATTAAATGTTTGAAACTTTTCTTTTGTCTTCCTCCAGGGTCTCCGTCCACAGATCATTGAGCGCCTTCTCTCTGCCTTGCCAACCATTTGTTCTGTCACTGTGCATTGCCACACCCTTTGGATCCTGGGGGAATATGCATCAACAACGGGTAAGACACCTTCAACCTTCACCTGTATGTTTCTTTACTCTCCAATAGGAGTACAATTCAAAAATGTTCTCCTTAATACATAGTTTGTAGTATATTGGGGTTATGAAATCAAAAGTGAGTGAGTGGGTTGACCAAGGCCATGATAGGCTTCCCTTTCAAATCAGATTTCTTAATACAAGAACTCCCCTATTTGTGAATGTTAAAGTTACAAACTTTTTGAGGTAGAAACTAAGCGGTCTGTGTTATCTTTAGTGCTAATATATTTTATATTATTACCAGTCCTGTGGTCTCCCCTAATCATAATTGTTATTGTTTAAGTTTCAAACAGAGGTAGTAGCCTTGCATTTTACATGACATTTCCTTATTGTTACAGGAGAGATCTTGGGTGTTGTGTCATCCATTCGGGGAAGCCTTGGAGATCTGCCCATTGTGGAGGATGAGATGCGCAAGGCTGCAGGAGAGGCAGGGGAAGAGGAAGGTGCTGGAGACAAGGCTGTACAGCAGCAGCAGCAGAAAGTGACAGCCGATGGAACTTATGCCACCCAGTCAGCCTTTTCAGCAACCACGTGAGTACAGCTTTCTGTGATCTTTCCATCTACCTATCTATATACCAGTCGTGTGTATACGTATTTGTGGTTATGAATATTGAGAAGTACTACCGACTATATTTCTTTAAATTTAATATACATAGCTGTGTTAAATTTTGCATTTGTTATGAATATTAAGTTATTCCCATGTTAGGTCGAAGAGCAAGTCTGATGACCGACCACCTCTGAGGAAGTACCTGCTGGAGGGTAACTTCTACTTGGGTGCAGTCATTGCCAACACACTTGTTAAGCTGGCGTTCAGGTAAACACCACTCGCTTGATGTTTTGTAGTGGAAGTAAGGAGTACTGTATGTGGTAATGAAGGTTAATTGAGTGATTTTAGTTTTTGAAGAAGTCAAAACTGTATGAATTTATTGATCAGAAAATATTGATGTGGATATTTAGTTGAACCGTTTTTGTTGTTTTATTCATCAGGTATAACTCCCTTGAGGCTGATCTAAGCAAACAGAATTCTTTCTCTGCTGAAGTGATGCTGGTGATTTCATCCATTGTGCATCTGGGAAAGTCTGGTTTGCCGCAGAAATCCATGACAGAAGATGACTTTGACCGCATGATGCTGTGTCTGCAGGTCAGTTAAACACAGATACTTATTTAAATTATTTATTTTTTGAAAGGGATGGATGGATCTATTCTTAGATAGTATGGGATTTGTGTTGCAGTAACCAGTGAAGGGATGGATGGAAGTGGAGATTATTTCTTTCTTTTTTATTACAAGACAAAACTATCATGGTTTAATAATGTTCACTTGTCGTTTGGTACAACACATTCACTTCATGACCGTGATTCTGATACAGCAGAGATAACAGAGGAATAATGCCAATAAACAATTTGATTTATTACAATATTTGTCACATTTTGTTGTCTTAAAGTAATACAATGTTTTTTAGCACAATGTACATGAAATTTTGTATTTGTAATGGTGTTAACATTTTTTTATGGTTCTTCCTTGGCTACTGGACAAACATTTGTACATAATACATTTTATAAACTCCTGTCAACTGTTACAGGTTGTGTCAGAGCGTACACCCAGCCTTGCCTCAGTGTTTACGGAACAGTGTCGGTCGGCCTTGTCCCACATGCTTCTGGCCAAGACTGAAGAAGAAGAGGCGCAGCGCCGAGATCGCAAGTCTTCCAAGGTCATCGAACACGTTGACGACCACATTGCATTCTCACACTTGACCAAGGGCAGTGATCCTTCCTCTGCAGATGACATGTTTGACCTCTCAATGTCCATGGCTGTTAGTGGAGGGAAGAAGGAGGGAGTGGATTTAAGCACAAGTAAACTAAGCAAGGTTAGAAATCATCTTCACAGTTCTAGTGCATAAAATAGCAATATAAAATACCTGAGTATGATTTTTGGCACACAGTAATACAATGTTATTTACGAGATCTAAAAAGAAAATGATTTGATAGTGTCTTTAAGGTATAACTTGTTTTTCTTCACAGGTGACGCAGCTGACTGGCTTCAGTGACCCCGTGTACGCAGAGGCTTACGTACACATCAACCAGTACGACATTGTGTTGGATGTACTTATTGTAAATCAAACTTCAGACACACTACAGAATTGCACCTTAGAGCTGGCCACTCTCGGTGATCTAAAGCTAGTGGAAAAACCTCAGCCCGTTGTTCTTGCACCTCATGATTTCTGTAATATTAAAGCAAATGTTAAGGTGGCATCAACAGAAAATGGATTCATCTTTGGCAACATAGGTAAATATTGTTATTGCATTTGTTTAGTAATGAATGAATGCTTCCCTCCTTAGACTATGAACCCAAGTAGCTTGCAGTGTTATTAAATATTCAGGACAAAATATGATCACTATTCTCTATCTCATAAATGAAGTTCAGTTTTCATAGAACATAGGAGTAATCATTAATCAGGCATTTGGAACCATGACATTTAAATCACTATAATTCCTCAAGTAGATATTTCATCACAAATATTAGATAGAATCTTAAACTACAAACCTTTAAATTTAATAATGCTTTACAGTGTATGATGTGAAGGGCTCCACAAGTGACCGTAATGTTGTCATCCTTAACGACATCCACGTTGACATCATGGATTACATTGTCCCGGCCACCTGCACCGACCTGGAGTTCAGGCAGATGTGGACGGAATTTGAATGGGAAAACAAGGTTGGTTTAGCCTTAACACTACAGAAAGATATTTGAAATTTGTTATGATTTTGTCCATGATGTAGTAGACTGTTCTGATCAGGTTGAAATAGATTAATATAAGGGGAAATGCCTTTGCTTTGGCTTCATATTGAATAGCAAGAAATGATAAGTAAGCCTTCATGAATTAGATGACATTGTGGGAACCAGAACCATACAAGGTATAACAAGGCAGAGGGTACATAAAACAATGAAAGTGCACAATACAGTGTGTCGTGAGGCCTTGGAGGCTATGCTATGTTAGATGTTCATCACACCACTTGTAATCAGGTATGGAGGGAGCAGCTCTTAGTTATTAGATGGGATAGGGAGGTTGATGCATTTGGAGTGGCGGGTAAACCAAAAGGCCATGTCAATGATGGCACTTTTACTGTGTAAGAGTGTCCAATAGTATATCTTATTGTCAATGCTTATTTTTAAAGTAGCTTTCTTGAAAATGGTGAGTGGGTCATTTGTTAATACCTCTGCTAAGTGGTAGGGGAAGAGGGCCTTTTCTGCAATCAAAGTGGAGACTACACAGCTTGTCCAAATTTATAGGCTAAATATAAAATGTTTAACAATCCACAGGTGACAGTCAACACACAGATGACGGAGCTAAAATCTTACCTTGACTACCTATGCAAGTCCACCAACATGAAGTGTCTTACCCCTGAGAAGGCTCTAAGTGGAACAGGTGACTACATGGCAGCCAATCTTTATGCTCACTCCATCTTTGGTGAGGATGCTTTGGCCAACCTGTCCATTGAGAAGCCTCTGGACAACCCTGAAGCCCCAGTCACTGGACACATTCGTATTCGTGCCAAAAGTCAGGTAGGTGTCTTGAGGATTCTCTGGGGGAAGAAAGTTTAACATAAGATGACAAGTGTAAGTAACTTAATTTGATAAGTTACCTTAAGGTTTTACCATTAAACCTTTTGCCAGGTCAGGTGAAAGCTGAGGCACTGCTAAGTGATGCAGTGGTTAGCATGTCTGACTATGAATCTCTGGCCCGAGCTCGATCTCGGGCGACAGCTCACTGAACTGCTCATCCCCTCAATTAATGGGTACATAGGGACCTTGGGAAGTAACCTGGAAAATCATGTGTCATAGTGGTCCTGCCCTGTATCACATTACTTTCCACCTCGGGCTCAAAGGCTGATGTGACGGGACATTGAGTGCATGCAGCTGTAGCGTTTGCCCCAACTTTACCAGGGCAGTCGATTGCCTGGCCAAAGATTAATGGTACAACCCGTAATGCAGAAATCAAGAGCTCAGTTTCTTGCCTCAAGTTGGTTACAGCAACCATGTTTAGTAGTATCAAGCAAACTGTCTCACATGCTGCTGTGAACTGGCTTGTCGTGAAATATAGATAAATAGTTTTTAGATCCTTACTTTTTGAATGACAAAACGATCCTGTCTTTCATCTCCTTTGAGAACCCATTGATGATGCACACTTAAGAATTATATGATTTCTTATTTTCCTTCAATGATTTGTGTTAATACAAACTGCAACAGACATACAGGTCCCTACTTGTGGGTTTGATTTCACTAAACTACAATAAGAGAACAATGTCAGCTGGGGATTTGATATGAAGTAATTATCGAGACATTTTTTGACAAAGTACAGAGCTGCTACTGTGGGCATCTTGTGTTTCCACTATTTACTACATTGTCTCAGCGAGTACTGTATGTGTGGCACGCATACAGTACTCATTCTAATCTTAATTTATGGATCATTTCATCTCTTGTTGCAATCAGCTTTATCCCCAATCTGTCTCTGATATGGGATATGGTCAAAGATGATGACACTTACTAATAAATTTGCTTTCTTCGCAGGGAATGGCTATCAGCTTGGGAGACCGTGTCAACAAAGTGCAAAAGGCCACCATCAAATCTGTTGGAGCCTGAACAGCATTGCCTCGCTTGTCTCCCATGCGTGGTGGTGGTGGTGGTGGTGTTATGCTGTAATGTTACGTCACTTTGATGGTTATTCCGTTAGATGGTAAATCATGTTGTATTAGGATTGCTAAATTACTGCTGTTATAGATTATTGCTTTACATTACATATGTCAGCACATCTGCAATACTGTCTATTACTAATACTATCTTGGTGGATGCATTGTTTATTTTTTTAGAGATTTATTACATTATTTAATTTAGTTACTGACATGGATTCATTAATGCCTTATTTTGAAAATGCTGAAGTATTTTGAGATAGGAAACTCATACATTTGCATGAAATAAATAATGGGAAATGCTGATCACTTTTTGTTATTCTCCTTAGTGGATTCTTAAGTGTTAGAGGTATGAGAGTAGAAGAGTTTGATTGATTCCAAAGGAGTGGATGAGAAAATGAGAAAGGATGTCTTGGATGCTTAGGGAGTGAGAGGCATGGTTGAAGGGTTAGATTACTGGTGTGATAAATGGAAGTATGATAGGAGTGAAGGCTCTTTCACACGAGTCTTCCCGAATGCGCGTTCGTTTGCATGGCGTTTTAACATTCAATTGAGTTCAATGGGACCTTTCACACGACACGTACGCCGCCCAAGCCAGCAGGGATGTGTGCGTTCTTCCTGACACACACATTCCTGCTAGCTACTAGTAGCAATGGGAGCTTACACACAAGCGTCTATGTATGTGAATGACCGAAGGTTCGGACGGGAATACGGCGGCCGTAGGGGTTTGTTGAAGTCAGTGAAATGCAAACGCGTGGCTAACTCATGTACAAAAATCTGATGCGTTTCTGTGCGTGCGTTTGATGCGTGCACAAAAATGCCCCTGTGTGAAAGAAGCCTAATGGTAAGGGGATGGTGTGATGCTGTGGCTGGGCCGTTTGATAATTTTTCTGGATAATTTGATAGAAAAAATTACAAAGGAGGACATAAAGGTGATAAGGGTGGTAGGTGTTGAGGAGGCTTTCCAGTCTCATACCAAAAGCCCTGGATCTTATGTATGCATATACATATATGTATGTATGTATTTAAATAAATAAATAAAAAGAGAGAGAGAGAGACAAAGAGAGAAAGTGATCAATAAATATACAAATCAATATGCAAATTAGAAAAATAAAAGTGATGAAAAGGGAAGGAAGAGAAGGCATGATAAATACTGGAAAACTATGAAGGACAATATATAATGAAGGGGATGAGATGAATAAAGGAAAGAGTAAAGAAGGAAAGGCAATTGGGGCAAAGTAATTATAAGTGGTGTAAGGTGAAGAAATAAGAGAGAGAGAGAGAGAGAGAGAGAGAGAGAGAGAGAGAGAGAGAGAGAGAGAGAGAGAGAGAGAGAGAGAGAGAGAGCAGGATGGAGTGGGGGTGCAGGCAGTAGTGCAACGGTCCACTTTGCGTCCATAATTAATAGGTAATTTCTCTTAGTGTGGCGTCGCAGGGCTTGCCTCCTCGTGCCCGCGGTGGTTATGGGTCAAGATTGCAAGTCGAGAAAAACCCAAGTAAACCAACTTCTTGAGGCTTTAGGCAACTTGGGTTTTGCGGGCAAATGTATATCTTTTTAAAGTGGTTCTTTGCAGCTATAAATTACCCAAGTGATGTCTAGAAAGAGCGCATATTTTGGTGTGTTTAGGACATCTTTTTGAGTGACGTGGCCGGCGGCTGGTTTGTTAGTCAGGTGGACGAGGTTATTAATGGTAACCACGGAACCACATCAGGATTCCACTCCACCCTCGAGCAGGACTATAAATTCTCACGACCACTGGCAGGTGAAAGTTCCGATCAAGTGCAGGGAATTTGGTTTTCATGGGTGTATTTCACTTAATTCCATAGTTCACACTTCAATTATAGGGGATAATGTACTTTAACCGAGGCTATATTTCAAGAGGTGAGTGGGAGGGATGGAAAGGGGCCGGGCACGGGATGCACCGAGGCGTGGAGGGACGGGCACAACCTCCATTATAAATAACATTAATATAAATTACATAAAGATTGAAAAGACGGTCTAACAATATTGGACTAAGAGATGCAGCGAAAAAAAATGAAGAAAATAAAAATATATCATTATAATTCAATACGTCACAAGGAAAGGAAGGAAAAACTCGTATTAAAGGTGAAAGAAATGTAAATACAAACACATGAGAGAGAGAGAGAGAGAGAGAGAGAGAGAGAGAGAGAGAGAGAGAGAGAGAGAGAGAGAGAGAGAAAAGTCAGGTAGGTACACTTCAACTGCCATCCTTTGCAAGCAGCTGAGTCGGAACAATATTCTTAATGTGAACTAATTACATTCCTACACGTTGCCGCCAGCAGCCGGGAGGACCCATGAGGAAGAGGAGGAAGAGGAGGAGGAGGAGGAAGGGAGGGTAGTGGGAAGGAGGAGGAGGAGGAGGAGGAGGAGGAGGAGGAGGAGGAGGAGGTGGTGGTGAAGGAAATATATTTTAAGAACAAAAACTGGCCTTGTCAATAAAAATAAATTCTTTCCGATAGCCCTAAATTTTTCCTTTTTCTTGATGTTTTTTAGCGTGAGGGATGGAGTGCACCTTTAAAGCCCAGGTGTGTGTATCGAATTGGGTATTTCAGAGCCCAATGCTCCAATTAAGGTCGCCGGATAATAGTATATACAGTTTAAATGATTCTCTTCAACAACAGCTTAAGTACAAAAAGAAAAAAAAAATAGAAAGAAAAGAAACGAAGCGGTAACAGTAGCATCAGTAAAAGTAATGACATAATAATAATGATAAAAATAATGTTAATAATATGATAACAATAATATACTACTATTGCTACGATTACTATTATTGAACAATAATAACAACAATAGTAACTAGCTCGCATGAACAGATTGATAAAAAATGTACGTCCGCACTGCATTTGTTTCAACGATTATTTCAATGACCGCGAACATTTTCCTGCTAAGCCTCATTGATTCCTCCTCCGTCTCGCTGCCGGAGTCACGGAAGCGCTTAGGAGCATAGCAAATCCCAGGCTTAATGCGTGAACGCTTACTGTCTGTGCCTTAATGGTAGTGGTAGTGGTAGTGGTAGTGGTGGTGGTAGTGGTGGTGGTGGTGAGTAGATGGTAAAAATTTCTTCCGATAAAAAGGTATTTCAATTCTTCTCAAGTAGTAAAAGTTTTTTCTAGGTCACCATAATTAAACGCTTAATTTCTCCCTCAATGAAACCCTGCAATTCGTGTTCGCATGCACATTGGTATCTCTTACTCCTCCCCCCCTTTTGTTGTTCCTCCTCCTCCTCTTCCTCCTCCTCCTCCTCCTCCTCCTCTACAAACAGGCTCCCTTAACCTGGCCAGTTATAATTGTTCTCATTAGACTAACTCCTGATGCAGCCGTATCTTGGTCTTCCCCGCCATGCTCAGTGATTACCCTCATTAGCGGGGATATGCAAAATTAATTACCCACCCTCACCCCCCTAACGTTGACAAATCACCCTTCATCCTAGTTTTATGACCATTTAGGGCGTAAGTGAATCTTAAGTCGGTCGTAAAGTGAAGGGCAGAGTGACTACCGTGCCCTCCTTGGTAATGGGTAAACGCTGCCTTCCTTCACCTACTGGCCTGTGATTACTAAGCCGGCACCACGCTGATCCTGCCCGAGGGGTGAAGAGACGCGGCAGGGCTGGTAGTGATGAACGGTGATGAGCAGTGACGAACAGTGATGAACGGTAATGAGCGGAGGCGAGCGGAGATGTGCAATGACGAGTGGTGGGTTTGTGAATGGGGGCGAACGGTAATGCAACGTCGCACTTGTGTTTAGTGGCGGGTAAGTGATTACTACTATGCGGAGGACATCAAGTGGGTACTGAAGAATGTGTGTGTGTGTGTGTGTGTGTGTGTGTGTGTGTGTGTGTGTGTGTGTGTGTATTCATCCCTAATTTCAGCCTTTTGTTTTTAATTTTCTTTCTACCTGTGCTCATGGCTACAATCTAACCTAACCTTGCTTTACCTTACACCAAGATGAGGAGCAGCCTTCCATCAGCCCACGTCTAGATATCGATGCTCACTTGATTGATAAGTCCACCTTCCTTTCACATCATCTGTATCCTTAGTTAACACAGCCTTGTCCGGGAGTCTGGGCTGCATCGAAGGGATCTGAAATATATCCATTCATATGAGTTTATTTAAAGGGCAGGAGTGTGTAAGGATGAAGTGTGTGGACAGAAGGAACACAGTTTGGCTGCTGTGGTTACATCCTAGAGGGAATAATGTATGACACAATAAAGTTAACACACTCCCATTCTTGTTTTGTTTATAATCCTGTTCACAGTGTTCATTCTCTCCTCATTACTACGCATTATCTACGCTCCTCTTCTAATTCACTGACAGGCATTCTCTCACCGTTTTTTTTTCGGTATTACTATACTTTATGCCATTAAACAGTCGAAGGTTATGGCTACCCTCAGCTTGTTGCTGTTACTGTTGACAACATTTTCACTGATTACACTACCTGTCGGAAATGAATAATAACACTGCAATACGTCCGTGAATGTGGAACACTTTTGGACTGTATCTCTAAGTCAAAATAAACAAACAAACACTATCAATTGTTTTTATCAAGGGCTTTGGTTTCAAGCATGGGATTAGGTCCTGTTGGTACAGATGGTTATTATATTGTCTATATTTCCTCTGTCCAATGACGTGCCACCACTAATTGCCACCACCAGCTGCGCCAATCACAGCTTGCTATATGTACTAGTAGACGTGGCGCACCTGGAAGGATAGGGCAGGAGACAGTTTTCTCCTCAGTTGTATCATGGCTACCGTTCATGTTAGTTGTCAAGATTGTGAATTGGATTATTGGCAAATAATCGCAAAATTTCATTCAAAAAACGATTTGTTGTACGACTTTCTGAGGGAGCACGGCGTCCTACCAGCAGCTGTTCAGTGTCCCCAGTGTATGGCTCCTTGGAGGAATAGTAGAGGATAACCCCACAGCCAGGAACTTCATGCTCTCGTTTAAGGTATTGTGAGTTATGAAATTATACTTGGTAAATTTGCAATTCAACCAATAAATAGGTTAGGTTAGGTTACAAGTGTCAGCGGGGGGGGGGTCCAGGGGGGGCGCAGCCCCCCCGGTTAGGATTGGTTAGGTTAGGTTAGGTTGAAACAGTGTCACAGGGGGGGGTCCAGGGGGGGCGCAGCCCCCCCGGTTAGGATTGGTTAGGGTAATTTAGGTTAAATCTGGGGAAATTTCCCACAATGTAGGGAAATTCCCGTAGATTTTTCAAAGGCCATATATCACTCCCATATGCTTCCCCCCGCAAAACCCCCGATTCCCCAGGCTCCCCCAAGCTTGTTGGGGGGGATGGGGGTGGGTGAGTACAAATGTGGCACAATGGCATAAAGTATAAATTTACCTTTTTTTCAATCAATTCATAAAACCATAGACTTTCCGTATCATATTTTCCATTACGATATTATGTCATTGCTTCCTGGTGTCCAAAGACATCCTCAACATCAGGCACTAATTGGTGAAAATAAATTATAATTATACTTCCCGCTTGTTAATCTCTTGAAAGGGAGTGTACTAATTATGTACATTCGTGTGAAATTTCATACAAATTCCTCAGTAAAAAAATATGTTTCACCAAAACTTCATCAATCTTAAGAAACCTTTAACTTGGCAAATCCTTGGAGTCCCTTGGTGTGTGTACGTGTGTATGACCTAGTCACCACGCCAACGAGGCTACCCTCCGCTGATCGGTGGTCCTAGGCTGAGTGGTCAGAGGCAAGCATGGATGACACACTCAGCTAGCTATAAACCACGACTACATGGATGAACCTGTATACTGTAAGGGGCACTACACTCACCAGGAAAACGAGGAGGAGGAGGAGGAGAAGTAGGAGGAGGAGGAGGAGGATGACACCAGCCGGCACGTCTTCCTGTATTCGGCGACTAGAGGTGATGACGTATCTGTCCTCTGGTGGCGAGATGTGGAACGACTGTGGTTAAAGAGTCAAAGTGGGATGGTTCGAATGGCAATCAAAACCATCCGAGCTGTGATCCGATACTGAACAAGACTATCGGTCACTTTATACCCGTTAGGCCGAATTATACTGATACAAGCAACTTTGTAAAACTTTCTCTGAATTATTTCGCAAGGTAGCCTACAACGCTCAGAAATATCCAGTATGTACGACATTTTTTAGATTAGCTGCTAATAAGATATCTAAAAGATCAATTAATGAAGGAATGAGGGGAAGATGAAGGAGTAATGGTAGTTAAGTTATGAAAGTTTGAGTGTCTTTTAGGGAAGCAAAAATATTGAAATACGTTTGGTGTGAGTTAACTTGTACAAACACTTAAAAGGTTAATGGCATCCAAGCTTTCCTGATAAACTACCATACAATGAATACTGGGACCGTTCAGGCAGCCTTGCGATGTAACACAGATGAATGGAAACACACGCACATCATACACGTATCTGATGCTGCCTAGACGGGAAGCAAATGATCACAAGAAAACATAGCTGACTCCACACTTTATCACGTACACACACACACACACACACACACACACACACACACACACACACACACACACACACACACACACACACACACACACACACACACACACACATACACTCTTGCTTCCACTGCTCTCTGTTCCTCTCCTCTCCATGGCGACGTGACCACACTCATGACCTGGCTCGTCTGACCCTCTCCTCTCCCTGACCTCCTGAACCTCCTTTGTGACGCGCTAGTTATTCTTTACGACCCTGCCACCCCGCCACCCCATGGATCTGCCGCCCAACCCTTCCGTGGTACTATTCAGGATCATAGCGTCGAAGAGGAGAAGGAATTAACGTGAAGGCAAAGACCATTAATGTATTCTGGTTCCCCATTGAGCGAGTCCACAGCTTATTTCCAGACTTAAAGCAGGCATGAAGGTGACGATGAGAACAACACGAATCATAAAAATACATGAACCATAAGTCGTGGACAATGAAATGTGAACGAACTG